>VXBL01002500.1:902192-983525 GCA_013400195.1 Aramus guarauna | reverse complement strand
GGGGGGGGGGAGATCTTTCATGATGGGGACACCATGCTAAACAGCTACTACCAAAATTACATTTAAGTTGTGTTTACCATTTATTTATAGTTAAATCAAAGTTGTAGTTTCCATAGCTGCAGCTGTGGTCCTTATGCCCTTAATCTAGTTTTTCAGGTTTCAAACATAGCCTTAGCACCTTAGAACAGCACAGGAAACATTTTGTGGTTACAATGCAAAATAATTAGTGATCTAAGAAAATCTGTATGGAGTTTCAGAAAACAAACAAACAAACCAAACCAAAACATTTTTTAGTTTAATAGGGAGCCTGGACGTTTGCTGCCAGAATACTTGGCAGAAGGAGTAACATTTGGAGGACATCTCTGGAATATCTAACTTAAATCATAAGCAGCCTTGTAAGAAATCTTGCTGCCGTGACTGAAAAACAGTGACTGAAAAACAGTGCTGCCAGAAATATGTAAGTGCATATTAAGTATATTGTTCTTTGTTTTACTCTGCTTCGAAGCCAGATTTTTTTGCAACATGAACACAGTCAGCAAACCGGAAGTTTTGAAAGTATGGCATGAAAAAAGACTAAGAATTGCACTGATGATATTCCTCAGCTTCACCATCTGCCTGCACTCTATTGCATTCAGTGTTTCCAATAAAATCCCAGTGAAACAGAGATGAGATGTGTATCTCTAGCAGAGCGGGCAAATCAGCTACTCCAGCTGAACAGAAAAACCAGTTAAAGTTCACATTTGATACAAGAGCCTTCTCCCATGCAGCACACGGGTTTTAGTTTCCCTCTGCATCTATTACTTTGTTGCCTTGGCAAACGTTAAGCGTGTAGACAATCCTCCAAACAAAATAAATAAGTGTAGGTCTGTATTTTAAATAAGCACTTTTCTCCTACTGCCGCTTTTAAGCACAAATCCGGGAGCAAAAAGACCCCACTGTGGCAGCTCTGACCACCCTCTGTGACAGGTCAGCAGATGGTGTCTTTAAGTGATGAATCTGACAACTTTTGGGGGTCAGTTGATTGAAAATGAAATATTGTAACGGGAAAAGGTGCACTGTTTTTCAACTACAGTTTCCTAGTGCTATCCAACAATAGCATAAATGAGGATTCAGCGCTGGTCAAAGAAAATCATTTGCTAACATGTGATTCGTGGGCCATTAATCTTGGTTGCCTACCCTCCAGTTTCAGTATAAAAAACATTTGAGCTCAGCAGGTGATGTTGTCAGTGACAAATGAACAAGATTAAAATAAAGTGATGTGGACAAAGCAAACTGTCTCAAAATGAATCTTCCTGTATTCGGAAACTACTATGATTCTTGTGTTACGGGAAGCAGTTCTAGTGGCTTTGTGAACTTAATCTAAGAGAATTAAGAAATAGTTTTCTGCAATAGTGAACTTACAAAAAAAGAAAAAAAAAAAAAAAAGAGAGAAGCTTCATGAGAAGCAACTGGCATTATGTTCCTTGTAGGATTCGGCTGAATCTTTCAGGCTTTGCCTTATCTCAGGGGACATTGTTTATATGGATTGTAAAATGCATTGCACCTCAAACTAAGAGTGCTATTACTGGCTATGAAATTTCGGTACTGAATAGGGGTCACACTTAAGTCAGATGGCACGATGCAGTGTGCCCAGTGGTCCAGAAACAGTCCCGCTGTGGGAGCACGAAGCAGTGTGGAGGAAAAGAATGCACGTGCACAGCACAGCATTTGCACCGAGTGAGAATATTGAAGGTAGCGGAAAAAAATCAGCTGTGGGAACACCAGCCTGCAGAGGGAGATAGTGTACCCCACAGGAAATGCGTAGAAGACGATGAAAGGACAGGTTGTAGAAGCAGGAGGGGACCAAGGCAATGCTCCTGCTGGTACCCACATTGGCTTATTGAACGCATGGTGGATTCTGTTGTGCAGATATGTGCTTACAGTACAGCTAATGGTTGTGTGCCCACTGACGCTTGAGGAACAGTTGAGCTTCTCTCAGAAAGATACTCTTACTTAAGAGTTTGTGGTCTTCACTCCCCCTTTTGTTATTTAACAACCAGCTAGTGCTTTGGATCCTTCTCTACTGTCTACCCACACAAGATGTGACAAAATATAATTTTTAAATGCAGATGTCTGGGCATGTGTCTGTGATTTAATAAATTTCTAAGTTTTGACAGAGATATAGGAACTTCCAGACCAAATGTTTTCAAAATCAACAGTTGATGTAAGATGGATTTATACTTGTATAGTGAAAAAAAAAAATTAGAAAATCCATGAGGATAACAAACTTTTTGTTCTATTCTGATGTAGCATTTGTTGCATTAGATAAACTTTAGACTCAAAATTTTGAACTTGGGACAAAAAGATTTGTTGGCTTGTTTAACTCTGGAGAAGGAAAGCTGGAGGAAGTTATAATGGATAAATAAGTAAATATCAGGAACAATTACCAATACAAGTGATGCAAGATGAGGCAGGACAACTTAAGAGCTGCAGTTCCTGGGGTGCTGGAGATGGTTGATGATCCTGACATGAATATTAGTTTTCAGACAACACAATATCTTTGTCAGATGACATAAAATCCATGGTGTGGTGTATGGCTATCTGATATCAATTTCCACTTTGCTAACATCTGTTTCTGGTTCCTGGAATCAATGCAGCTTGGACATGATATGAAACCTAGTCTCAATTTCAGTTTCAACTGGATAAAATTCTGTGTCACCTGATAACTTGCACCTACATAGCAACCCAAAGGCAGCAGAAACTGCTCTCAGTGCCCAGGTTTCCGCAGGTGGCATGACTCTTCTGACCATCTGTTGCAGACTCTGAACACCCAACATGTACCACCTCGGTTCCTGATTCCTCTTGTGTCCCTAAAAAAGGAGGAGTTCTTGTCCAGCAGAGGAGTTTAGTCAGGCCTATGTCAAGGATTGCTCTGTTCAGTGCCTGTCTATCACAAAATTGTGAAGGGGTGAAGTCCTTTGGGAGTCAACAGCATTGTTATGCCAGGCTTAGTGTTGAAAAATGTGAGTCTAGAATAAACAGGTAAGGAGGGATTGAGACAAACAGTTGCATGTCCAGTAGATGGAAACAAATATAAGTAAGAAAGAAGAAAAGGAGCACAAGAATGCCATCAGAGACAATGAGAGCAGCGGCTTAATTGAAGTAGCAAGGACTCACTTTATAAACCTGACTTTGGGAATCCACCTGGAAGGGGAAGATATCTCAAGCAGATAAGGAAGAATACTCTACAGGGAGTGGTCCAGTAGATCCAGAGGAGAATGATACAATAAACTGTTCATAAGGTAAAGAAACCATACATTCCTTAACAGGTGTCTTAAGAATAAGAAAGGTAACATTTTAAAAAGTTACATTAAAAAAGAAGGAACGGACAGGATTGAAGAATAAGACAGTGGTAATGTCTCTGAGAAGTGAGGCAAAGCAGGGAGAAATTGCCCAGAAAAAAAGGGAGAGTGACCTGTGCAAGTGGAGAGCAGTTTGGGAGGCACTCTTTGGTGTCCCACTCACTTACCTGATATTGACTGGCAGTCAGTGCACATCATAATCTGGGGTCACATTCATCTCTTTACCCTTCACATGCATGAACATGCTTCATGGGTGGTAGGTGATAAGGTATTAGGACTTCCACAGTATTTTCCTTTATGTGCAGCATGGCGGCTGGCTGCTTTGTTCTGGTCAGAGGTGCTAAGCCCTGCTCAGGCTCGTGTTTTGGAAAGACATGGGGTGGTGACTTATGTGCCTGATGATAATGGCAATGGTCACTTAGCCTGGAGATTCTTGGATATTCTGGGAGAGAGATATGTAAAGGAACTGGGGCACATTGGTATCTCTTTTATTTCAAGGAAATCCTTTTCTGGAGGGGAATAAGATGATAGGGAACACTTAAAAAGGAACCTAAACTTATTATAGATGCAGAAAAAAATGTGATGCAGAGCAGAAGAGCAGGGGGTGGAGGGGGAAGGAAAAAAAAACTTGACACCTGCAAAGCTGCTGGAGAGAAATTGAAGAGATTAAATAAGAGACAGGAGGAAGTGGAAGTCAATCCTGATGTCTACATAAACTTTTCTTTGAATTTTAACACAGATATTATCCCTTAGGACCATTTTTCATCCTTTTTCATGGATGACTGCTGTGGAGAAGTGTGTCCTGGTGGAAGGGAGGAGAAACTGCCACTGCACCTAAACCAGATCTCTTTATATTATGTAAAATTGTCAGAGTCAGGTGAATCTGTGCCCATACTGAGCTCCCACACTCATGCAGTCAATGAAAATGTTGCAGTAGCTGTTGCAGAGAAACTCAGATATGAAGCACAAGAAAAGCAAAAGACTGTGATTTATTCCTTTTATTCAGTGCTCTAGATGTGCAGTGCACAGGGATTATGTAGAGCAGCACTCCTTTAGGCTTCAAATAGTGGTCATAAGATTTGGGGAAGTCCATCTGTCCATTTGGGCTTTCTTGTGTGCCTTTCCTTTCATATATCTGTAATTTCCAACAGTTAGTGTGCCATGCTTTATTTATTTTTCAAATTGTTTTTTCCACATTTCATTGAGAAAGGGATGTCTTTCTCTGGCCACCATGGAAGACATTTTTGGAAGGCTTAGTCTTAAGACACATCTCTGTCCAGCTTAACTTTGTTCTTTATACCACTCAAATACTATACTCTGTGTACCTGTTGCTGTGTCTGGTCCAGGAATCTCTTGGTTGCACCTCAGGATTCATCATTTTTCTTCTGATTAGACAAGAAGCAACTACCTGCATATATGTGAGGTGCATGACCTCTAGATCTAGCCAGTTATTCCAAAGTAATAGAGCTGGTATTTTGTGACTGGCAGAGAGTTACTTTCTGATGGGGCCAGGACCAAGATGCTGCCAGAAAGGAGCCCTAGATTGGGAGGAGCAGGGCTGAGGGGCACGGAAAGGTTTATAGGGAAGCTAGAAAATGGAATGTTGCACTCTCTGAAAAATTCTGTGCAAATGCAGATGTCTGTCAGTATTGGTTTGAGGTCTCCTCCAGAAAGTGGATGTTCCGTGAACAAATTCCAAGCATGGGAGACTGATGCTTCTTCTGGTGATAAAATATTCCCCTTAGCAAAAGGTAGTTAAGTAGCAGTTAAGCTCTTATGTATTTCAGATCAAAAGCCTGTGATGTTCCATGTCTGAGAAATCTCATAGGTAAATCTTGGTGTGATGTGAAATATTGCTAAGATTTTCTGTCATCCTACCGAAGCCTGTTTTCTTCTCTGGCATGTGAATAGAGGAAGAAGTGTCGCAGCTGCATGTGACCCAAAAACTGACCCAAGACTTGCAGGATTATGAAAGAAGAAGGATTTCAGCTTGATGCTTGGAGAACCATGAAGAAATTCAACAAAACTGCCAAAATTCCCAAATCATCTAAATGCATTCTGGCCAGCTAGTTTAGGAGAGATCAGTCCCACTCATTAGCTGGTTGTGTGTGGTCTTAGATATCCAAGATGCTCCTTTCAATCTATTAATCCAAAATGTTCATATGGAATATCTAGTTTCTAACCAAGCTGGCAGAGATATTTCTTCAGATACATCTTAAATGTGATGTTTACGTGAAGCCTAGTGGAGGCTTCTGCAGTAACAGTGTACCTGGTGGTTTAGATTCTGGGCTGACTTTTAGCTTTGCAAATCAACAGAGATGTGCCTGTGTTATCCTACTGCAAATGAACACTGAACCAGGCTTCAAGATGTTCTCTAATCTCACAGAAAGCATTCACCTTNTTTTTTTTTTTTTTATTTTCACTACCCATCTGAACAAGATATTTTTACATTCACAGTTTGTGTAAACAGGCATACCAATATTAATATCTTTGAGCATGTCAAACAAATACTTCTTGCTGTTGAGGAAACAGGATCTTAATCTCAAAACCAGCACAGGTATTTCCTTGTGAACTACCAATTAGGCAATAAGGCTCAACAGGGCATGCAGTTATCATAGAGTAATCATAGCTGTGAAGATTTAATGGCATAAGTATATGGGTGATATGAAATAAAATGAATAAAAATTATGAATGGTATCCTTAGTCCCCAAAAAACTTTTTTTTCTGTGGAGTGACAATAAAATTAGATGGACAGAAGACAACACCAAGTTTTCAAATGTATAATTTTCTCCTCTGTATGTATGCATTTAAATGTTCCAATTTTTTTTGGTCAGATTCATGTAGTACCATATTACGGTACCTTTTACGGTAAGTCTGGTATTAGTCCTCAGCAGCAGAAAGTCTTTTGGAAAGCAGTCTCAATCCCCTCCCTGTCAGAGGACTGGAGCCAACACTGCCACTAAAAGAGCTGCTCTGTCTGGAATGAAAATCCTGAGCAGAGTATGAGACCTGCATCAATAACAAGCTGTTCCTTCTTGGCAGCAACCCAAAAGGAAGGCAGGTGGCAGTAGCACTGCCTCTACTCCGGTGATGTGAATCTCCCTGCAGAGGTCCAGGGTTCAGTTCTGCCGTATGAAAATACAATGTACAGCATCTTTTATTGGATTTGGTGAATTTAGCTCTTCTGATTTTCTTTTCGCTCGAAACAAATGCTCTGGTGTTCTTTAACAGACAGAGTCGAGGAGAGAAAATCCACGATAGTCCAATTGTATTGAGATACTTTAGTGTCAAAGCACTGAGTATGTGAAATGTAAGGGTGTGGTGAAATGTGATAAGGGAAAGAGCTTTCTGTTTCCAGCTGCCAAAAAAGCCAGCGTACAGGGGAGGCATAAACTACTTTAATAAATGAAAAATTCTTCCAACATGTCCTGTGAAAATAGTCTATTTAAAACAATGAAAATGCCTGAAAAGCCTAAGCAGCCTTGTTGCAAGAATAGGAGGACTTAGCTAAATGAAGGGGGAAAAATAAAATTAAATTAATCTACTATTCGGAGCTGAAAACATAAATGGTTTTTGGATGAAAACATAAATGGTTTAGGTGTAATTATTATGAAGAAATATTTTGACAAGCTAGCAGGCTACTACCTGCTGACAGCTGCCTGGATCTGAGAGCCTATCCATCGTGTCTGCGGGCGGTGGAGTCATCAGGTGGCTCTCCCCTATTAAGGACAGATAGGGACCGAATCTCTTCCCTTGCAGAACACTTCAGCTCCCCTGAGAAGGAAGAAGGAGGTGGGAGCACAAATAGGGCAGATGAAATGCCACTACAAATCTAAGAGTGACTTCTTGCCAGATAGGTTCCTTCCACCAGACTGACAAACAGAATAAAACTCCTGGTGTTCCAGCTGTCTGGGCACAGCGTGTGTGATCACAGTCTGGGGGTTACACTTAGGTTGAACATGGAGGCTCTGGCACCTTGCACACTGCTGCCAACATGTGTAAATGACAATTAATCATGTTATGAACCACTTTATAATGCCAAGCTTTAAGATGTCTTAAATGATGTCTGAAAGTTGTCTAATGAGACAGTGTTTGTCAAATCTACTCATTAACTCAAATATTTTTCACTCTTCCAGGTTTGGTAAACCATTGGAAACCCTGAATCATCCTGACTGATGCCCTGTCAGTTGTACTGCAGGGTCAGGAGTGCTGGGAGCTTCCAGAGGAGGAGACTGGGAGAGCTGTGTGAGGACTGGGGTGGCCACGTGATGGTGGGCACCATGGAGTTAATGATGGTGGCTTTAGAAAGGAAAGTAGCAATTTCACTGAGTTGTTTCAGAGTGCATAACCCACAGTGAACTTAGAGATAGTTTGGTTTCCTGACACTGAATCAGAAATGAATTTCTGGGAAACAAAAAAGGAAAAAATATAGAAAAGAAGGGTTTCTCAGTTTTAGACCTCACTTTGAAGTGGGGGACTATAAACTCTTTTGGATTAATCATTTTGATTAAAATGCTTAACACTCATTAAAACCAACTCAAAGCAATGAAAAATCTCTCCTTAGTCTCCTAGTTAAGACATTTATGTTGAGAGAATATCATGGATTCTTTTCCTCCTCTGCCAAATGCTTGTTTATGTAAAGCAAAAGAGTGTCGGGGAAGATTGACGATATGCTTCTGCAACCCATCTTGGAGTGGTAAGCGGCAGGTAACAGACTACTTGGTGAAGCTCTAAGGCTTGAATAAGCAATCTGCATCTGGTCTATTGAACTACCGTAAACAAAAAGGTTATTAATTCCTCAGATCATGTGTTAATCTATGTCCAGCTTCATATGATTTCATGGCACAGCAGTGCAATCCTGGGACTTCTTTCTCTGAGAATGCTCAGCCACATCTACCAGCTCTTGTTACCATCCTGGTAAGAATAAGAAATGTCTAAAGAGAGACAGACTGACTGACAAGGGCACCTTCTAGGAGGTGACATCAACCCTCTGTAGGCAGTAGAAGGAACTGAACATCAATATTCTACATGAGCAAAGGAGGACTTTAAATAGCCAAGTAACAGTCTTGCTCTTGTAGATTACAACTTGAGGATCTAGCAGTACATTTACTTTGCTTTTGTGGTGATTACAAATAAAATAAAAAAATAAAAAATTAAGATTTTATGTAGAGAAAAGAAAAAACCCACATCACTTCATGCTTACCATAATTTTTCTTAATTTTCAGTTTGCCTCACTAGAAAATGGGTTATTCTCCTTGCCCAGAGGAAAAATAATTGTGATTACCACCCAGAATACTTTACATTTCATGAACGTTCCATTGAAAAATGTCCATAGAGCTATCTTCACCTTTCTTTTCCAAAGTAATTGCTTATCACTTTTTGTGATAATATATTCCTTAGTTATTTTTAATATTTAAAACTACAGAGCTCTGTGAAAAGTGGTTTCTCTACCAAGTGCTTATAAAATAATGAATTTTTGATGTACGTTTCTATTGTTGTCTTCAAATTTTCATCTCAGTTCACATTGGAAGGTATAAAGAACTGAATTTAACATGAATTTCCAGCACAAGCTCTGATTACAGAGCTGATTACTATATGTTGTGGTTTCTTAATTCCAAAAATAATCATGTGGTAAAACATGTTGCCCAGTAGCTATTCATTTTTGTTTCCAATATGCTTTTTCTTTGTGCATGACAGACACATTCTAGATTAATCCTCTGCAGTTATTTCATAACTTTTGCAATACAGTTTTTCTACCTCCTTGTAAATCTACTATATGGTAAAAAAAATGAATTAAGGAGTATGAACATACTCATAAGTGTTTTTAACTTGAAATATGCTTTCCTTGTAAAATTTAAACTGCAAATTACAGTAGTTTGTTTTGTTTATAATTAACACTTATGAACTATGAAACACATGGCACAAGTCATAGACTAATATTGTAAAATCAGCTTTTGCCCTACAAATAGAAGTAGACTTTATGGCAAAGTAGTAAATAAAATACCTTTTAAGGAGGTTCTGTGTTGCAGGTGTTATGTTGTATAACGTATTTCTTTTTAATGAACTATGCAGTTACTGACTAGTACTAGATTTACCTGAACAATGAAAAATAGCAAATAAGAAATATTTGCTTCAGGGAAATATCTTTAATGACAAACTCTCTGTCAATTGGGCATAGATCCATAATCAATGGAGATGTAGTAAACAAGGTTGGTAGAATCTAAGGAGCTATTCAGCTGACCAGCTGCTAAATTTGGGACTTGTTTTCCTAAAATGATACAAGGAGACTGTATTTACACAAACAAATCCCACCTCATGTGTCTGCATCAGAATAAGATGAGTCTCTTGAGCATATTGACTACCAGGTCAATTCAATCATCTAAATATGGTTTCCATGCCACCCAAGATGGCCCATGGCATTCAAGATAGCTACACAAATCTGGGAATATGAAACAGGTACTGCCAGAAACTTTTCTACCTTTCTATAACGGCAAGTAGAGGCCATGGAGAATACCATAAGAAATCTCAGAAAGATGCTTGTGTTTAGGTAGTTAATCAAGCCTAGCTCCAGGTCTAGCTTAGGTACACAGCACATATGAGGATGTCTAAATGAGGATGTCTTAATCTTAAGCTGATTCCCAAAGTGTCTCTAGTTATGATCTAGTGCTACTCTTAGAAGGAGACATTTTGACCTTCTTCCTACTCTCTGAGCCTTATTTTACAAGAGACTGAGTGAATGAAATCACTGAAAAACTTCAGTCATTATTATATCAAGTTATGTGCAGCTAACAAGACTGTAGAACTGACATGGAAAAAGTGGACGAGTTTAAGAAAACTAAGCAAGGCCTGACAATGTGTTGGCTATGAAAATTCTCATATCAATGTAAAATGCTTCAGTGATTCACCACAATTTTACTGCAAGAATGATGAACTCTGGGAACTAACCCAAAGACTGGATTATACTTGTGCATGTGCTGGCTCCATTTCTACAAAGGATAAAGTCAAGCATTCAGGAACAAAGCATATTTACTTGAACCATACAGCATTAGGTATTTATTATACATTCTTTACGCTCTACTAAATGTTTCTGTGTTTCTGTGGTTTTTGAACAGTTTGTTTACACTTGAAGGAGCTGATATTGTGGAGATCAGTGCAAACTGTGATACAGAAGCTGAAACCAAAATGGATCTGATAAACTGTCAACTGTGTGGATGCAAAATGCAAAGTGGCAGCCATTGGTATCTTGGGATGTGTGTGTATGTATATGTATACACGCATATTTATACACACACACACACACACACACACACACACACACACAAGCTACCTGAAGTACCAGGAATCCCAGGAATGAAGATACTTGAGTCTGATTTTTTTCCCACCAAACACATTACATTTAACTATCGATCTTTGTGCGCTAATTTTGGGGTCAATTCAGAAGCAGATATATGTTTTTTTCAAAATCAGGGGGTTTAAGATAAATACAAAAATGTTTCTATAACTACTGATAATCAGAGGATTCAGCTGATGTTCATGATGTTGACTCTGAAGACAGTGTTCTGTTTGTTATTCTTCAGTTTTTTGCACATATTTTTGATGAGATGAGCGTAGCTTGCAAATCCATGTGGCAAATGCAATGCAGGAGCTGCAGTCTGAGTTTTATCATAGATTTACTATGGAGCATTGCTCACATTTAGAAACTACAGATTCAGTTCATTAATGTTCGAAGGAGTAGAATGCTGATTGCAGGTAGGGATTTAAATTTGGACTACCTACGTGGAATGAAAGAATAATGCATGTTCTGGCAAGAGAAACTACTGATATTACTGTGGGTACAACCACACAAAGATAGAAAATACAAGGATAAAAGGGGAACTAATGTGAGCAGCGATAAAGTTCTTTGTGTAGAAATGGCAGTTACCAACATGCACATTTTTCAAATACACTGCATGCTGCTTCTTGCAACTTCTAAAGGTGCATTTAATTCCATATTTACTACTGTGATTTTTTTTGTCTGAGAGTAGTGTTGTTCATTTAAATGGTGGTACTTCTTGCCTTTATGCTTTTTTCTTATTGTAACCTGTGGGAGAACATTAGCATTTAATATAAAACCTTTCTACCAAGAGGTGGCATCAGCAAAAAGGGAGAAAGCAGATAAACAAAAGATACCTTTGGGCAATCAAATATGCTGGCACAAGATCTCATGCATACATATACTTCAAAACCAAAGAAAATTGTATTTCCTTACTAGGTAGAACTTCCACACACCTCTATCTCCCTCTGCGTATTCTCACTTAACATTTTCATAGCACATATGCATAGTGCAAGGCTATGCACAAAGGAGGACACTCTTCTCAAGGTAAAAGGAACTTAAGAATGGAGTTTATAGGTATAAACATTAAATGGGAAATCTTCCTGTTAGAGGTAGCCTAATCCAGTAATCTTCAGGCTGCATGAGTATTTCTCCCATCAAAGCCTGACAGATGTGATGCTGCTATAGTTTTGTGTTCCCAGGTCTAGTCAATAGTGAGGTTGAGCACGTATTCCCAACAGGCAGGTGTGTGTGCACATGTACGCACATACCCATGAGCGTGCTATACAGTGCACACACTCGATCGGTCACACAGATCAGCGCAGACAGAGACCATTGCCTTCACTTGCACTCACATGAACACATACAGTGTACATTTTCCCATGCTTGCTCCTCCTGGATCTGCCCTAGTACTTTTCTTGCCTTTGGTCCTTCTCATAAACCTCTCATAATAAGTTTTGCATAGCAACCAAATGCTCTTCCCGTGCATCTCGTAAAAAGTCCTATATTCTGTAGGCAACCACCCCCTCTAATGTGCATGGCTTTCAGGAGATACAGTTTCTTTCACTGACTCTTCTTGGTGGCTTTCTCATCAGGGACAATGGTCAAATTGTTCTCCTTTGATAGCTTTAGGATAGTCGATTCAGTGGGTGCCATTTTCACTGGTGATGTTACTAGGGTTCTTCCACCAATCTTTGTATTGATTGTGACTAGCCTTTAATCACACAATCTAACACTTTTATATGTATATACAACATGTCAATGTAATTGCTCTTCTCCCTTATGTTCTACTATTTTTCTGTCTAAATCAGAGTCTGCATGCAAGTAACTGCAGGGAACACATTTGTGCCTGTCAACCTCAAGGTCCAAAGTTGCAAAGCTGCTACCTAACTCTCTTACATGGGCCTTTGATCACTTAAATGAGGTTAAGGTTTCAGCTTTACTGAGATACTAAGAATGTAAGACCTCGGTGGACACAGTTCAACTACAATGTCATTGGCTCTGTTTCTCAGCCAGTGATTTTCTCACAGAGATGAATAGATGAGAGAATTTAAGGTAAATTAAAGCTCTCACTGTTGAGAAATAAACTGTTTGCCTGAAGAGCCGTTTGCTCAAGAGGCTACTACATTCCAAAGTCACAATTCAGTTACAATGGCGGTGACATACCAGGTGCCAGTAGAGGAACTGTGCAGAAGTAACTGATTTATGAAAATCAAATTTTCTGTGGAAGTATTTTTCTTTGTTAAAAAAGAGTCAAAAGAGTTATTTTCCTCCTGGAGCATCTGGCCATGAGGCTCACATCGTAGCAGCCTTTCCAAAAGTATGCAGAACATGATGAATTCCAGATTATATGGCCTTCTGTGTAGCAAACCATTTTTTCTTGTTGGCTCAAGTATGTTTTATTTTCCTCTTCTATAAAAAAGATTGTTAGCTTTTAAGCTCTCTTCTGCAAACAATGTTTGGGAGATATCACTCACTTTTATTTAATTCTCAGAATTTTAATAAGGCATACTGAGCATTAATATTTAAACTCACTTACAAAATTATTTTTTCCATGGTAGTATTTGTTCAGTTTTATGACTTACTGAAGTGCAATACATTCACATTTCAGGGCTCTAAGAAGAATTAAGAACTCTTGTCTGGCACTGTGAATAGAGTTCATTCAAACTCATATTCAGTAGAAAAAGAGCTCCATAAGATGCCAAAGAAAGCAAACAGAGACCAAAGCTTAGCTGAGAAGAAAATATAAAGCAAGACCTTGGAACTCAGTCCAAAATTATTATTTGGTAGCACTGCCTTTGCACATTCAAATTGCTGTTACATTGACTTAAGTTATTGCCATTTAAAAGACAGACTAAATCATTTCTATATTCATGTTGAGTTTTTTTATTGCTTTGGGTAATCAATATTGCATTGCTTAAAGGCATATTCATTTCCTTACAGGTACCTGACGATGTTACATTCCCAAGAGTCATATTGTGATATCTATTCTCAAAATGACTTCAGTGAAATTACTGAAATGAGATCCTATCAATATATGTAGGGGTTTCAGAAACAGATGGGAGAAAATAATTTTCAGAAGATGGATAAATTACTTGACCCCATGGCTGTTCTTTCTTCTATTCCCAAGCACTGAGGAAAGTATCTTAGATACTACTGCCAAAGCTAACTAAGCCCAGAAATAGTAGTTTCCCACATACCATCTCTCCAGAGATTTTCAAATTATTAAATAAAATACTTCAGGAAGTACTCAGTCACGCTGTCTGTAGCAATGCATTTGTTCCTATCAGGAACAAATATTAGGAACAATATTCTACTCATTAGGTTAGAAAGGGACTCATACTGACTCCCTTTCTAACCATCACTATCATTACTGCATGGTCTGTGGTAGAAAATTCAGAACCAGAGTTGCTTCAGCATCCATAAAAATTACTAATCTATGTCATAGAGAATGCACTATATTGTCATGTTTTCATGTTAACATATTACACATGACTGAGCAAAATGGTCTTAACAACTAATTTACAGTAATACAGGAATTTACTACTGTGACTTAGAGTTCTCAGCTTCTGCAACGCAGAAGCTCTTGACCCTCTTGCAGCAAAACTGAATGCCAAACTGAATGCAGGCATATATGTAGTGTTTACTATGGCATTGCTGCCACTGCAACTGCAAGTGTTTACTTTTACCAAAACTATAAAAAAAAAAAAAAAAAAGATGCTCAAGTTTTGCCAGAAGACTAGAAAACCATCCTGTGGAGTTTTTGCAGAAACTTGCTTTCATTTTCTAAAGAGCTTTGCTATTGATACTTCATTCCTTGTGGAAACAACTAAGTAACATGGGCTAATCCAGCACGCTTTGAAGTCAGAGTGCTGTTATTCCCACTGAAGTAAGGAAGCACATGTTATCAAGTAGGTTGACTTCTTATCTTTATGAGTATGCCATTATCTCTAAAGTTACTCTGCTCATACATTCACCTTTATAGCCATGGGCCCAAGCGTAATGCACTTGAGATATTCAAGCCCCAGCACAGATTAATTTGAAATCCTTTCCATTTCGTCATTTCCATCATTTGCATGAAACTTGTCAAGTGTCTCTTCCCCTACTAGTTCCTACGAGTTACTGCAGCGCTTGACATCATGCTTGATATCGAAGGAAATTTGTTACAGGTTTCTTCCTGATTTATGATTTCACAAAGGTGAATGTTTCTTCATTTTCACCTCATTTTTCCCATTTTTTCTCATATTCCAGTTTAAATTTCCTTCTTTCTCTATTCCTCTTCACCTTTTTTTCTTTTTTATCTTTGAATCCAGTCTACAAGATGAAAGACTTAAAGCAGGCATTTTGCTATAAGCTAAATTAAAAAAAAAAAAAAAGAAAAAAGAAAAGTAATACCCGAATAACCACAACAAAAATAGGAATGTTACATAATTTTCATTCATGTGGAAGCTAAAATACATATTCAATTCTCTTATAAGGTACTGCAGAGGACAGTAAGATCAAATATTCCTGTTCATGCCTCTCAGTAATTTCTTTCATTCAAATACATGTAAGCATAGGGCTGGATGATCTTGAAAATAGTGTCTACCTGAAGCAAAGTTGTTCCCTGGCTTAAAATTTCACATACACATAAGAAAACCAAATTAAAATCACTAGAGAATTTCAAAGTGACAAAAGACTGAATGCCAAAAGGAAATGAATCTATCTACTTCAAACAAAATGAAAAGTTTGAATCAATGCGAGAGGAATCAGTGGATTATGTCAGTTATTTATGAGATGGATAGAATTCATCAGCGAGAGAGATAGCATCAGGGAATGTAATGAAGTAACCAGAAAACTGGAAAATTAGCCAATCATCCCACAAACATTGAAAATTAGTCATCACCATAAAGCCAGCAAAATCATGTATGGGATTAACAGCAGGCATGAACAGAAAGGTTAACAAGCCTGTGTGAGATAAAAGTCAATGCTTTCCTGATTTTTCCTTTCTCTGCTTCTTCTCTGCCATTGAACTGCAAATGCCCAGAAATATGACTCATCCAGAATGCATCAAATTTAAAAGATATATCTGGATTGGTTTTGTGCCATATGCAGAGTGGATTTAACTGCATCTGTACTGCAGCTTTGATATGTCTGTTCTCAGTTGTTATTTGTCCAGAATTTCCAGATATCTTCAGCTGTATCAGACTCCAATCAGGCTGCAGGAGGTTAAAAAAATCATAAGTGAATTGACAAAGTAGCCAAGTAATTTCCAGCCAGGAAAACAGGACAAGACTTGGGGAAAAAAAATAAAATAAATAAATAAAAAAATTAATGTCCTCTGTACTATAAAATAGGTTTTGAGTGAACTAATACTAGTGCTGATCTTTAGCATATCTCTCTCTCTCTTACTTGGTACATGTTATTTCTTTTCTAACCTCTACTTCTTAAAACTTTTTTAAAAAATATATTACTGAAAGCATTTTTAAAGGTTATACATACATTTAACTTCTTGAGCTATTAATAATACAACATTTATCTGAAGAGCTGTAACAATGTTTATGAACCTTCTAAACATATTACAGTTTAATCATACACATATTTTAAGGCTTTGATTGCAAAATCTTATCCAAATCAGAGTTAGGAATAATTTTAATGGAACCTTAACAAATTCTGAAGTTTACTTAAAACTGACTTCACAAAGGAAATTGATAAATTACCTATGATCATTCATTTTAAGTCATTGGATTAGAATTGCTTCTTGAAAGGAGATGGAAATACAAGGAAAAAAATTAAATTCTTAGTTTCTTCAGTTAAAGAAAACATAAAAAGAAGTTGTATAAATTAACTGAAATTATTCTGCTTGGTAAAAAATTATAATACATTTTGTATTTCAATTAAAGGAATTAATCAGTGTATTTACATCTGTTTAAAGGTGTGCAAGGTCAATTTGAGCGCTTTTGGAACCTACAAGTACCCATTCACTGCCAAGTACAGTATTTTTAAAAAGAAACAGAGACAGCATTCAGCAGTGCTGTTCTACAGGTAAAACAATGAAAAGCATTTTTACTATCTTCATTTCTTATATGAAATAGACCCTCATAGTCCAGGGAGCCTGCCCATGAACTGCACGTGTGTAAGAACCAGTCATACTTGCAATACTATTACGTGCTGCTGTTAGCATTGTAACAACAGTGCTGTGCAGTTATGGAATGAATGTGTTTCCACAACTGAAATTTGATTAAAAACATGGTTCAATATGATTAAAGTAGCAAACGACAGCCTTTGGAAGCAGTTTAAACACTTCTTAGTGTTCAAAATGTGGATGGGCTTTGTGACCTTTTATAAACAGAATTTCAAAGCAAACTATCTTTTTTCTTATTACTATTGTCAAGATACGCACATTACTCCTCTCTCTTCTATGAAGCAAGCAACTTTGTTCTTTATTCCTTTTTTTTCATTCACCCATCAAAAGGTAAAGGCAGAGAAGGCAAGAGGGTGATATGCCCTTCCCTGACTGTCCTTCATCACTAGGTACCCAGGATGACTGCCACTCTGTCTGGGAGAAGGTCCATCCCAAGAAGAAAATACACATTGCTGTGTCCGTGTTCCACACAGGCGTCATGTGGCTTTTGAGACTGCCTCCCAGTATGACGGGAGGACAAGCATACAAACATCTGCTCTCTCCTAGTGTGATCACAGGGACACATCCTGTCTGTAAACAGCGTACTGAGCCTTGGTTTTATGGTGGAAACTCTTTTTGTAAGACTTATTAATATCCAAGGAACAGTGAGCTGAACCTATAAGAGTTTCCAAAGATAAAGTAGAACTTTTCAGGTTTCAACTACTGCTTGAAATTTATCTCAAGTTAACAATAAACAAAAGACATTACCATTTAATGGTCTCTTGTGAATGAAGTCAGTGATGTCAATATGTTGCACACCTCTGTAATTCCACTGCAATAATCTCACACAAGCATTCACTAAATGGGACTCTTCTTGACAAATTATTAGGTATCCCAAGAACTGATAGATCTGTATCTAAACAACATCTCTTTTTCTCTTTGGCAGAGATGAAAAGATTTGTTAGTTTGGGATTTTCTGAGAGTTATAAGTCAAGTAATAAAACAAAAACAAACTAAAACCAAAATCAAACCAAACCAACCAAACAAAAAATCAATGAAATGCACAGAGAACCAACCCGCTCTGATACTTACTTTATAATCCTGAAGTATCTGACTGTTTTGTGATGTTTATTAAACTGGAAATAGAAAGTTCAGCTTATTTCTGAAAGTCACTGCCAGGGACAGAAACAGATATATTTCAGCAGCACAGCTATTGATCTGTGTTATTCATAAAGACAAGTGTTTTTCCATTTGTTCACACATATTATATGGGGTGAACATATTTACATCTTGTTTGAAGCTTATTCCATGTTCTCCAGCCCTTTACTCTTATTTCTACCTTTACCATCATTTCTTTCTGACAATAATGTGATATCTAAGTACAGTTTAGCTCCATTGTGAACTCTTCTCTCTGAACGTCTCACTTCTCTGAATCTCTCACTCTTCTTGACATGATGCAATGTTGACTCTAAAACAGTGTAACAAAGGGTGACACCTTACTGAATCTGCAGTGAGCAGTACAGAGCTGAATGAACACCATCTCACTTGGTCATCTAAAAAAAACCTGTAATCAATGCCAGTATTTAGGCAGGGAAGTAGCATGAAAACTTACTGTTTTCTTAACCAGTCCCAGCAAGGCACCTGTTCCTTTTTTTGACCAACAGTTTGCTCCCGTTCTTGCTTACACTCACCTACCCATGCAGTCCCAAGAGATGCTGGCAAATATTTACGTAGCACTGTTGGTAAGATTTGCCATTCTTCTTTGTGTTCATGTTTGTTCACTTTGCTTTGATTTTCATGGGCTGTGGTTTGTGCCCGTTCCCATGTACTCCCTTCACCTTTGCTGTACAGGCAGAGAGCAGGACTGCTCGGTACAGCACATAGTTGGTCCTTACCTTTGGTTCAAGTCCCCAATGCAGCCAGGACCAAGCCAACACTGGAACTACTCATCAGGCACTATGGTGAGAGAGGAAAAGATTGTGCGATACTGACCTCTGACAAATGCCATTACTTATTCATGTACTAACAGAAGGAACAATGTTAATTAGCCCTTCTCTTGTCCATGCCTTTTCTTGGTCAGACAAAGATGGTTTCACATGGGAGTTAGAGTGAGTGGAAAAGAAAATGTCCAATAGAATTTACGGAGAGATTCCTCAAATATGAAGAAGTATATCTGAAATGGATTTTCCTTGTCACTGAAGACGTGTTGTAGATTGTTAGCCTACCACTTCTTTCCTTCCACAAGCACAGGAAAATGATTTTTTAAATATGTGAAGAAATAGAGATTTCTTTGAGATTCAGATTAATAATTTATTTCTAATCTTATCAAATAATTAAGTTAAGAATGAATGTCTCACTTTTTAAGTTAAAATCTTGAGATTTATGGAAAGTAAAGCATAATTCAATGTTTAAGAAATATATCATTAAAAGGCAATTTGGTTGGTCTTATAATCTCTTCAATCTTAAAATAGAGGTTTTCAGCTTCTGAACAACTCTCTAACCAGTGAAAAAAACTTAAAGAGATTCTGAGATTTTTGATGGGTCATTTAGAAAGTTCATTGTTTCAGGCTTTTATAACTTTAAAACGTCTGAGGGGGTTGTGGTGTTTTTTTGTTGTTCCTGTTGTTTTGGCTTAGTAGAAACAAGCAAATGACATTTTCTTAATTACTTCAAAACTAAGAAGCTGCTTCTTTCCTCCAAATTCTTTCCTTTACTGAATAGTCCTTATTTCACCTCTCCTTGCATTTGTTGTTTTGGAAAAGACATATTCATTATGCAGTGATATTATCAGGTTTCAGAAACTCCATATCTCCAACAGAATTCTGAATGGTAATTGTGAACTTGCATGCAGATAGGTCACTGGACCACTAGTAGTTCATGAACTTGTCCATTAACTTTCAAGTACCTTCCAAAGTTTTGAAGTTAAAACCCTAAGACCATGAAAAGTTTAGAAACATCTCTACCATGATTCTTCAATGAGGACTCATGCTCCTTAATTTCTTTAGTGTTTCTGACAATTTTTCTAGGAAATCTTTCATTTAACTATTATGCTGTAGTATATTATACAAGTTCCTTCATTCAACATCATAAAGGACATCAAAACTGAGTTAATTGACGTAGACACAGAGAAAAGCCTATAGACATAAAAATACAGGTCCCTGTCTTTCATTGTGTACTTCTGAGGGGCCATTGGGATATGGATCCAGATTTTGCAGTTCAGGTTTCATTTTTTGTTTACAGAGAGATAGCTTCCTGCTGAGTGCTTAAACCACAAGATCATTACAGCACTGCAGGGCTACTTCAAAGGTTTATTTTTCCTCTCTTGAGTCTCCTTAATCCCATTGTTCAGTATAAATACTTCCATAATCCCTTGTTTTTGAGCAAAGATGTCATTATTTCAGTAATCCTCACTCTGAGTGGACACTGCTGCATAAGCAAAATTCCTTTAACCTGGCTACCAAGAGGTATTAATGCCCAGCCACTGCCTCTGTTCTTCCATGGTCTTTATTTCCCAAAGTGCCAGGAACTAAAAGACTGCTGAGAATTATCTGGTTTGGTGTTGGGTTTTTTTGTTTTGTTTTGTTTTGTTGGGTTTTTTCCCCCACATTTTATTTATGAGAAGACACTGGAAATACACAAGGAATTATAGCTTTGAAGAGAGATTTTTTATTCATGCAGAAAGAGCCCTGAAAAAAGTACAATTGCAGAAGATGACAAAGAATAAAGCTTAGTTCTTAAAAGTGCCACATCTTTCTAAGACTCTTGTTTTCAACTGCTGTTGTGGGTTTTTGAATCAATATACAATTTTTGAACTTGCTTTTCACTGAAAGCTATTTAAAAGGTCCTCTTTTCAATCAGCATCCTACAAAGGTAGAAGTGTTTATTCTTAACTTGCATTGTTGTATTTTGAGAACAGAAGCCCAATTTTAAAACTTGAGTGAAAGACAAATCCTTGCCTTTTGGCACTTATACAATAGGTGCTTACAGAAAACTCAGAGGAAGGACTTTTTAATGTTAAAACATGAAATTGCCTGTCCTGAGACACACAGAGAAAGCCACTCTGTATGGTTCTCACTACATCAGGTGGACACTAGCAAAGCTCTATTATGTATTGTTCTTGGAGAATCAAGACTCCTTTTTTTTCCAACTAGGTCTTTAATTTTGTGTACTATCCCAAACAACATTGAAATTAAACTAATATTCTATTTCCAGGAGCTCTCAGGTCTGCCAAAACTATATTTCAATGTGACTTGTCATCCAATTGATTGCTAATTAACACTGGATATTTTTTTGTTTTGTTTCTTTGCACATTATATCACCAGGCGAGGAACTACAGGTAACTGAAACAATGACAACTCAAGACTAGAAAGCTACTTCCTTTAATTCAAGTATCTGTCATCACTGTGATATCTTCCTCACTGCTCGCAAATGTTCTCATGTGATTATTTTTTCTTAAAAGATGAGTCTTCCGATGTCATTCATAATTCAGTTTTGTTGCTTTCTTTCTTTGGTCAAATAAACTGATCAACTGCAATAAATTTTCCATTCTTGTAAGATACCTATTTGTACATAAACCTTTCAAACAAATTTTTAAGGTGATGCAACTTTAAGATCATGTTCTAAAGAAAACACATATATCATACTCAGTACTTAAATGTGTGATTTCATAATAGCTTTATAAAATGCAGTAATATTTTACCATATTTTCCTGTGACTAGGTCACTGGTGCTCTATTATTACCAATAAGCAGTCAGCCAGTAAACCATCCTGAAAGAATCATACAAAAACCCCTATCCTTTAATTGTACTATTGCAGATCATGCACAACAGTTGACTAGCATACCCCATCAAAATACACATTTAATAAATGTTGTCTTTCATCTTTCAAAGACTTGAAAGTTCTCCAGTAGGGCAAACTAATCTGCACTGCAATGTTTTACTAGTAAGTAATGGGAGGGGCAGATTTCAGGACTGCAAGATCCTTAGGAAGGAGTCTGAAACTTTGGGCAAACAAGAACCATATTCTTTTATAAGGTTTTCAAAAGTGAACAGATGGTCTCTTCTTGGATGTGCCTAGCTTAGGGAGCGCTGTGAAAATAACATGTACTCTAAATGGGATGCTAGTTAACAGGGATGTAAACAGAAAAATCAGTAGGAAGATAAGGTGTCGGTAAAATACTGTATTTCACTGATACTACTCCTTACAGCAAACTCGTGCCACTAGATTTATTTACTGTGTTGCCTTTTTATGGTTAGCAACACTTCATTCCACCACGTCAGTAAGTTTGTACTGCCATTATGCCATCAAATAACATATTAGTGCTCTACTGAAACATTTGAAGTGTAGCACTGCTGTAAGATGCACTGCTTTCTGGTGATGAGTTTTATAAAGCAGCCTTACAAGCCTCCGTGATAGTATTTGTCTCTGCACCTTGACCATAAGACTAAAGAGATCGGATGCATTTTGTCTTGTTATGTCGGATTCTGTCAACATGTGGCTTTGTGTGGCTCAAAGTGATATGATGTGATGTGAGCTGTAATGCATCAAAAGGACTTAAAGTTTCTTCTGCATGCTGAATAATGACAGAAACTTTTGCGACAAGACCAATATTATGTAATGTTACATATGTAATAGAAAAGCATTTGTAGAAGAATTGCAATGAAGCATTTGTAGAAGAATTGTAGGATGAAGTGGATGCAGGGGAAAGGGGAGAAATCTGTGCTGCTTCTTTGATACATACAGCAATTTAAAAGGAAGGTATAAGATAATGAGCATCTAGTATCTCTAGCAAATCCTAGTATATGAGAGATGGTGTTCTAAAAACACCTTGTAGAGAGTTTACAAGTTAACAAGAAAAGAGAGATTATAAAAAAATTTTGGAGTTTTAGCTGCAAATCCTACAACTTCCAAACTGATTCAATTGAAAGTAGGTATTTGGCGGTAAAAGGAATAATTATTTGTATGTGTGTGTGTGTGTGTGTGTTGTAGAAAGAAAGAAACGGGGGAGAAGGGGAGATGGAGAAGGAGAAATGCATGATGGAACGGACAACTGGATGGGTAGGGGGTCAGACACCTATGATTTCAAGATGTCCTGCATGAGACGCATACATCACAGATATTTAAGGTACCTGCTAAACATAGATGACAGGTGTTACAGGAAATTTTTTGAGATGACTCATTGATAGACATCTAGCTCCCTAAAACAATTTTAGATGTCTGAATTAGAAGATGTCTCCTAGACTTTGTTTCCCTTTTTCATTTCTCTATTTCTGAAATAAGCATAATAATACATTACTACCTCACAGACATGTGACAAAATGAACATTTGATAGAAACCCAAGTATCTCAGAAATTAAAGCCATATGGGTAGCAAGATATGTCCATCGTGCAAAATGCATTTTAAACATCAAAAGGCGGCAATTTTGTCAATCTTAAACACAGATTTGGAGGCTTATTTGAAAATCTTTGCTATAAAAGGATGGCTTATTGTGGAATATGCGGCGAGCTGACGATGGCTGCTACCAAGAAAATCTTTGACCCAAAATTGATCAAAGGCTTCTTTAATGCCATCAGGTGTTCCAGATACTGTGTTTCAGGCATGGTGTAAGTATCTGTTAAAACAGAGAAGGAACCAGCTAAGAGTGCAGGCATATGGCAGATCAGTAGTAAATAGAAGGATATGCCTATTTAAAAGGACACATGGTATGACACAAAAGCAGAAGATCTAGGGAAGGAGTAAGTCCTGAGAGGAGGCATTGAAATGGGACTTTTAGGTAACAGAAATTAAGTGAGATGAAGTAATATTTTTGGGATGTTGTGACAGAAACCCACAGATCTTTTTGCTTCTACTAAACAGAATATGTTAGTGAAAGTTATCTTCCTACTAGCTGAGGAGGGGAAAATGATGGTATTTGATTGTGAAGCACATATATGAAATGGCATCCCATTTTCATACGTTCTGAAAAATCATCAGTCACCTCTAGTTGCTTGTCCTTGTGAAGAAGTGAACTGCATGACCAATCTGTTAATTTTTCCACTCTATACAAAATCTTTTTCCATAATTGTAAATGGGTTAGAAGGTAATACCTGTCAGCATACAATCTAGAAATATTGAAAAGTTTTTCTTACATAATACATTATGCATCTGTACTATAGCAATTAGAATTTTAAATGGAAGATATGACAAAGACTTTTATGAGTGATATATCAGGAGAGGATGAAATTTACCATTCTTGTTTCTAGATAGAGAAGGGTATAAGGCCTTCCCTATATTGGTGGTGAAAAGTTCACCAGACCTTTTCCACTTTTCATGTCTCTTTCTGCAGGAGTAATATGAATGGAGATTCCAACCCTGTGTTATGACAGACTTCTGAATTTTTTTTTTTTAATTGGTCTTATTTGTACACAAGGTGGAGGGAAAGGAAAATCAGGGTCACTTGAAAATGGTATTGAAACGTGGTTTATACAGGCACTGCTGAACCCAGCTTTTGACTATGGCTTGGTTTTCTCAGTCCTTATGTTGAAATCAACTGTGTTGTGTCAGTTTATTACAGAATCAGACCTATTACTACATGTAACTCACAGAACAATAAAAACTGGGTATAGCTTCAGTGATAATCAGACAGTAGAGAATATTATTCCCTTTCCATTTTATACTGTCACTATGATGGGCATGGTGTAAGTCCCTCGAACTAGAATAGAATCAATGTCTCTGTAAGTATTGAAATGAAAACTAGATATCTCTTCTGATACATAAAAAATATCCTGATATACCTTAGTGAAGATAAGTTCAAAAACTAGTATATCTTCCTTAGATGGGTGGAATAATTTGGTTGCTCAGAGAGTGTTATCGTTTGTCACAGAAGAGAAATAAAGGAAAAAGCTAGATGTGCAACCAAAGAAAAATGCAATCTTTGAGTGAGACATAACACATGATGATACTAGGATCCATGTGTTTCTTTCCTTGATCTTCTATATCACAAAACCTGACTAAGGTACAGAATTCCAAGAAATGGTCTGTCATTTGTGCAGTTACAGAGAACAGGATTGCAGAATTGCAGTAGTCATTGAGAGCATAAAAGTTATAAAACTGAGCCTACTCAGAGGAATAAGAACACACATGCTGCCTTTCACGATGAAAACTAGCTTTTTGAAACTTAAGAAGGAATGTTTTACAATGGGAAGGAAGTAAAATGATGATTTATATTCTACCAATCAGTAGTGACAAAGGTGACTACTGATGCTTATGTGTCCTATTGGGTATCAGCTGCATGTGCAACATATATCAGGTTATTGTTGTTTGACATCTGGGTTTACATTTTCCATAGTTTCAATTTAGTGAACCATTTGGGGCCTAGTATGGAATTGAACCTCATGAACATAAATATAATGATATATGGAACTTCTTATCTTCAGTATTCTTCTCCTCATTCTCTTACTCCTTCAGATATGAAGCATATCCACTATTTCCACTCATTATTTTAGTCTTGTATTCTTCTTTCTACTATCTTCTCTAAAGTGTTTTCCTTTCTGATACATTTTTTTGTTGTTGTTCTTTATCTCAGCAGCATATACCAATCAACTCTGCTCAAGGCAGCAGAAATTTCAAGACTAACACTGACCTAAGTGAAGGCAGAACTGAACTTTGGATTCACAGAAAATACACATTCTGCTTGTATTTCTCTGTACTGTTAAGAGGGCTAGACATTCCTATCAAAAGAACTTTCTATTCTGGTCATTGTGTATGTAAACAAAGACAGGACATGACATTTCATTACAGGTTCAATATTGAGCTGAAGTCAATTTAAGGAGCAACAGCAGGTATATGTTTCCCACAGTATCTAGGTAAACAGAAAAAGCACTCTTTCATCAGGCTTTTTCTCTAATATTTCATGTTCATTTTCACCACCATCAGTATATCATTTACGGCCACCATTCAGCAGTGTGCTCCCAGAGTTATTTTATATGCACTTCATTTATGTTTGCCATGACTTTTATTTAAGGACATTCCTAAGAACATTTTTATAAACTCTGTACAGGTCGTTACTCATCTTTGTTATATGGATGGTTTACTAGTTACTTGGCAGCCTGTATGTGATTTATCAGATGAGGGCTTTGATGCCTAGAGCACCAGTTTTTCAAACTTGTCTGAAGTGGAAGTGATCTTGAGGCTGTGATATATATTGATTTGATTATTTTTTGGTAAATATTTTCTTGCTTAATATAGAGAGAACAGTATGCCCCTCCCGCAGTGTAACTACTTGTGGGAAAGGTTTTGTGCTAGTCATCAAATAGGACACATAAATCAGTATTATTGAATACAAAATCTGTGGCTTGATTTAAAAAAATAAGCTTGAGGCTTTCTTTTCAAGCTGAGTGTTTGGAGACTGAATGGGGTTTTATTTATTTTAACTTTTCATACTATTTTTTATCTCTGAAAATTCTCTTTTTTTGCATATTTGCATTCCTTTCTTCATCTTATGTAACAACAGATAAATTATATACACTGAGAGATTTTGTTGATAAAAGGATAGCTATTAACAGGATATATGCTGTGTGCTAGACATTATTGTTGCTGTCATGAATACTTCAAGTGAATTGAAATATTTGCAACCCTTTGCCTATTTTTCCTTTACTTCCCTGTCTTTAAATACTTTTAATACTGGCAAATAATGATAATTAAACTGATTACTGCATGTTAATACAAGATAATCCCTGTCTCATACCCCTAAATAGTGGGAGTTTTGTTCATTCTTTTTCTACTCCCCTCTTTCTCCCATCTCTCTTTTTCTTTCTGCCCTAGGACATCTCACTTCCCACACTTTTGGAAACATGGATCCAGTTCTACAAGGACTTTAGGCAGTCTTTCATGAAGACGTATTCTCACTGCTCAACCCTTTACATTAGGTTATACTTCTAAGATCTTCTTTTAACTTACTTTTTTTTAATAAAAAATTTGCTTTTGGGGTTTTTGTTTGGTTTGGTTTTAATTTGGAGGAGGTGGTGTTTAATTTTTTGGTTTGGTTTTGGTTTTGTCCTCCAGAGTCTTGGAATATTCTTCAGTGGATGGACTCCATAAAATGTCAAAAATACCTTTTACTATTCCCATGGTCTTGTATAATACAGTAACATTAAAATTATTTCACTGATTCATTGGTCATACTTTCCTTCCATAAAAAATTTTCAAATAAATTGAGTATGCTTTGCTTTCTTGCTTAGTTGGTACCTAAAAGAAGACTTTTTGTGCTCTAAATGTAGGATAAATGACATTATGCTGCTTATTGTCTGACTCAACCTTCAGATCAGAATTCTACCTTGAAAATTTTGCAGACCTCAATTTTCCAAACCAGGTCTTAATCTCATGGAAATAATCAGGTTTGTGCTCATCTATCTGTCACATTAACATCTCAAGTAATTGTATAATCTTTTATAGTCACTCATAAAATTTTGGAACACCTAATTTTCTTCCATTTTCAGTTTGTCATTTGTTGCTGGGTAGTAAATACCTTCCCTCAGTCATCTCAATCTTTTTCTATCTAAACAAAAAAGTTATGTCCATCTCACTGTGTCAGCTTAGTCTTCTGAAAATGAAATCCATTGTCCATTGTTTTATTTTTTAGAAAACCACTCCAGAAAGCTTATCTGTGAAATGAATAGTAAAGAGGTATTGATACTTCTTGAAATCTGATCAAGCCTAACCAAAGGAGAGATCAATTTACTGTCTTTCATGTCCCATCCCATTTGTGCATCTCATGTTGGATCAGGAGGTGATCTCAAAGTGTAATGTGATCTTATCTTTATCTCCTTTTCCTGGAGTTATCAGTATTGGGCTTTGCTTGGGATATTGTCACTAAGTATGATTTTCCAAACTAGTCCTTTGTGCTTACTTCTCAGCATGGGGTATTCAAAAATATGTAATTGTGCAAATGAGCTCCTTCAGTAGTTTTGTAATAGCTCATGATTAGCTGTTATTAGTTAATTTTCTACTTAAATTTGCATGAGTGGTTTTTCTCAGTTCTGCAGAATAATATAATAGTTCCTTTTTTTTTTTTTTTTTCCAGAAAGTAGATACTTTTAATATTAGTAAATACAATGTGGTTTATGTTGGTTTTATTTTAGAGTATTTCTTTGAATTTTACTTCCAAAGTATCACAGTGTAGCATTAGTACTTTGACAAGTATTGTTATAGTGCTTAGTCCAAGTGCTTCATTTTATAATTTTGAGTTGTAACTTAATTTGTCGGATCTCTTCCTACACTGATAGCTCACACTGAGAGCTATCCCAAGGATTTCCAGTATTCTAAGGGGATACAGGTTCTGAAAAGTGACATGGCTGTCACTATGCATCACATGGTAATATACAAACTTCAAAAAAAGCAGAAAGGTGTGAAATAATTGGTATGAATACAAGTTGTCATGTTTCTCGCACCTGCAAGGCATTAGCAAGATTTAGGAGCAATTTGAAAGCCTGGATCAAGAGGAGACAGTGCTCCAAGGAATTTAAGGTTTTAATTCCCAGGTATTTGGACAAGTGATAGAAAAGGACAGATACGCTCCTTCAACTGGAGTCATCAGAGTTCCCTGAGGAGAAAGTTGGCAAAAATCGTATGTAACGGTACTTGTGGCTTACAGAAAAGTACTGTGTTGAACTGCAGCTTGCTAGGATGCAAAAAGAAGGGAAGTACACTAATCTTTGTGGATTTGCTTTATTTTATACAGGATTTTTTCCAGTTTTTTCTTCTATACTTAGGATTCCAGAAGAGATCAGTAGGTTCTTTAGAGGGTTATTTTTCCTCTCTCTGAGTGCTCATAATGGATCAAAATCATAAGAACTTATCTCCTTAACCATCTTATATCTGAAGCCAGGTATCAGACTTTTTATCATGGAGGGGCTAAATATATTGCAAAATCCTTGGGGCTTTCTTTACCCAGAGCACTTTCTTAGATGCTTACATATAATATGGGAGGACCTTCTCAAACAAAATACTTTCACTCCCTCTCCTCTTCCCCTCACAAAGGAGTATCCATGTCCTGTGGCCCCTAACCTAGCAATATGCCAGGGGGTGGGATCGTGAAGAACCTTGATTTTGGATTTTCCTACCCATGCTGGACCACTGTAAAAAAATTTACCATTTCATGGATACAGTCATAAACTCTCTTGCCATTTTTCTGCAATACCTTTCATGTTCCAGGTGTGCTTTAACTGCTTTGAACCCTCAACTAGGCCTGAACCCTTTTCCTGAAGAGAATGGCTGGATAGGGAGAACTCCAACATTAAGGTTTTCAGAAAAGCTTCTAAATGTAAAAAATCACACAAGTTCAACTGGATGATGCTCCTTCAGTGGACTCCAAAATAAAGCATTGTTAGGCTAAAGTGGGGACAGAATCATTTAAGAAAAGTGACAGACTCATTTTACATGCCAGCAAGGAAAAGAGACCCATAATTCAAAGTAGTTCCACATCAGATTGTGGACATGGTGGCATAAGCATTTCTAAAAAATTAGAGGGCATTACATGGACTGCTTTGTTTTGCAGCATGACGTTGAGGGCAAATAAGGGTGCGGTATGGAGATACGGAAGGGTACCAAGCCTGCTGGGGTACCATCAGAAGAAACTAGGGGTGAGCCAATTTTATCCAGCCCTGGCTTACTCGTGTGTATACTCTACACATGTGCTAAAAGGATGGAAATAAAAAGCAAGTTAATTTTCACTTTTTTTTCCTCCTACCCCAAGCTGAAGTTTCCTCAGAAAGAGGCACTTCATGCATACCAATGTGTATGCAGGCGTATAGCTATTTTGGACAGTCAGGGATTAGGACTCAAGTGTGACATGAGAACAAGCCATTACAACAGTACAGGAGCTGTGAAGTGCCTTTTGAGTAAAGGCTGATTTAAAAATATGCTTGTGCACATTGTGAAAGCAGGACCTTGGTGTGTAGGTCAAAGAACAGCACTTAAATGTTGGGACACTTCTCTGAATTAAAACCACCTAGCTTTTCTCAGTATCCATTGCAGCTCTGTTTTCCTCGTGATAACTCTGATGTTTAAGGTATTTGGGTTGAACCATCTGGGAACATAGAACATACGTGAATGCACATAAAAGCAGTCCTAAAATAAAGGTTACTACTTTTCCAAGTATTTTCTAATTTTTGTCAAATGTAACATGATATTTCCAGGTAAAGAATGCTTAGAATTTATGTGGAAAGTGAAGGTGAAAAGGGAGGG
This sequence comes from Aramus guarauna, assembly GCA_013400195.1. Lineage (NCBI taxonomy): Eukaryota > Metazoa > Chordata > Aves > Gruiformes > Aramidae > Aramus > Aramus guarauna. The sequence goes on along the minus strand of VXBL01002500.1, from coordinate 953,547 downwards.
GGAGTTAAATGGGCTGCATATCAGCTCCTTAAAAAGGGAAAAGCTTGCTTCCGACACCCTGCTCCCTAAAGCAGCTTTGGCTTTTCAATGATAAAAATACTGGGGTGAGTCATAGGCTGATGTAAATAGGCATACCTTTCTTGACTTCAATATAATAAATTTTTCCCAGTTATATTATTCTTCTTTTTATTTCTTTACGTTTTTAATATGGTTTTTAGTGTTATTTCCCTTGGATAACAACTAAAATAATTCCTCAAGAAAAGAATGCACACGATGCACAACCTTCCACATATTAACTACCCTTCTACATTATTGTCTTGTGTGCAAGTTTTGGGGACAAACCATCTTTGCTTTATGATTATTCTGGCAATATTAATAAAATGTTCACACAATGTTCTTGCTTACTGAACACACAAAACAATTATTGTCAGTTAGTTCTTTTGTTTAAAATGTTCCACAATATACTCTCTAGTTGTAACTAAAAAGTCAGCCTTTGCTAACACAAGGTGATGTATAAGATTATCACTTTTTCTCCCTGCACTTTACTTGGAATGGAAGATTTCTATCATAATTGTGTCTAATGGTTAACAAATTTTGACTTCCATAATACCTTTTCTAAATTTTCATTAATGACTAGGTCTGTCACCTTTTACTTTCACTGACTTACCTTAAACTTAATAATGCTGATGTGATTGTTCATGGAATAAGGAATTATAAGGTGTGAAAAAGAAGGCAGAAGCTCATGCAAATATTTATAGAAGAATTAAGTTTTATTCTCGTGCTTTATTTTTATTCCTTCCTTTTTTTTTTCTACAGACATGTATTGTTCCATTAATATTGTCCAATCAATAAACACAGATAAGTAACAACATCTACTAATACGTAAGTATTAGCTCCCATCCCATCTTACTATTCTACTCTTATTCTATAACTTGAATTTTTCTAGTAATTCAGCCAATGTACGTGGACATTCCTTCTCTTTGATAACTTTTTATGCTTTGAAAGGCCCATTAGGAAAATGGCTGGTAATATAAATTCCTGTGGAAAAGTCTGAAAACGGAACTCTTCAAGCAAAACCAATATTTAAAGTAAGTAAATGATAAGCATAGGACTATGAAAGAGTCTTACTTTAAATAAAAGTGTTGCAGTAAAAATACAAATTGCTACTAATTTTGATTGTTAAGAAGGTAGTATTTTCCACAGCATGAATTGGGGTAAAAGAGGTAGTTATCCAGTGTTCATTGTTTTACGTATCCATCCAGACTCTAATCAAATGAAAACTGGAACCGTAACAAGGATACAACATATGATGCAATACCTTGCTGCACACAGGGCCAGCACTCTGGCTGGAATCAGGCCAATATCAGACCAGGAGCCCATGGTGCTTTTAGCATGATAAAGTGCTACTGTTGGTGGAGTAGGCTCTTCATGACACTGGGGCTTGCTATATCAATGTTCATTCAGTGTTAGCTTAAACTGATACTGTATGATGACAAAAAAATTTATAATGGGCAAATAAAACTACTTAGTATGTAAGCTAAGAGTATGCATGTCTATGTAGTATGGAGCCATGTTTATTATGATAGCTGCTTCCTCATGCCTACTTTACCTTCAGCAGATTTAATTCACCATTTATTATGGTCCTGCTTCTATCATTAAGTATAAAATTATCATCTTTTGAATAAGAGTATTTAGACCTGCCTTTATAAAGTTATTTTTGCAAATCAAAGTATCCACCCAAAGACACATCTTCATCTGCCAGTGTGGTTTCGCTTCTCCTCACTCTCTTTTCCTGCTTGCTTTGCAGTGTCTTCAAATCTGTACTTAGATATACAATCACAAGGATTGTATGACTGTTCTCTGGCAGTATACAGTACATAGTACTAAAGACAGACAAATATACATAGAACTTTATGGCACCAAAATCCTTCTTTTATATTTGCATGACATGGTGGGGGGGGGCACGTAATTCTTATGTCAAAGCTTAGAATTACTAATGATAAACACAGATAAAATTTCAATAGCCACAGTGCCTGGAACTGACAAATGGTTATTTACTAACAGAATTAATAGAAATTCCCCTAAATCAGAGTCTAGTTTCTATACCAAGAAGTGCAACAGAATAGAGATTAAATTACTATTTGAACCCTTTTGCTGATAAATAATTGCAGTCTTTTGTTATTGACTTCACAATCAAAAGGATTGTATGCTTTGAGAGAAAAGCCATTAAAATGAACAGTTTTGACGCACTATATACATTACTGTATGTTATGGGCAAGGGTAATAGAATCTGGCTCAGATCATGAATAAGGATTCTCTCTGCTTCCAAAAAGAAATGAGAAACCTTTCAGAAGACATTCTAATAAAAAGTTAACTATTTAAAACATTAAAGGATCTTTTGTGATTAATCATGAATCTGCTATTTCAGACCTATGCTTTGTAAATCCCACTGAGATCAATGTTAATTTTTCATGTGCTGATGCTTATGGGCCAGACCTTAAAGTAGCTGCTGTTTCAGTTAGATACTGACTTTCCATAGATTTCAGGTTATTTTTTTTCCAATAGATTTTGACTGTGTATTAGAAATAAATATGAATTGGATCTGTTCCTACTTTTTCAGAAACTTATTTTAGGACAGAATGAGTTGTCGTTTGAAAATGACCTCTCTTTCTCCAATGTCTGTGCAGAGAGACTGTAGAGTGGTGAACCATTTAGCCTGGACAAGAGCACATTGTGTTTGATAAAATTACCCTATCTGAATGTGTACTTCAAAAGTTTTCAAATTATTTTGAAGACAATGTATTTATAGAGCTTCATGTGCAGTTTAAACTCAATCTCATTATTTGGGATGAGATTTTTACATGTACATGATTGATCTAGGAAGAAGTGTGACATTGAAAGTCAGTAAGATATGTAATCCTAAATTGCTTAGATTGCAGTTTTAAAGAAATGCATGGGTTTTATTCATACAATCCATATGAACTATTTAGGATTATGGACTGAGGGTTTTTTTTTTTTTTTTTTTTTTTTTTTTTTTTTAACAGTAACAACTTTATTCTGCTAATTAGGGAGGCAAGGAGCATTTAGCATTTTTAAGTTAATTCAGATCTAAGTTCCTTTTTTTCACACTTTAACAAAAACTTGTGATTTTTTTTCAGGGCACTTTGATTTATGTGGATGCCTTACAATGAATGTAAATATGGACTATCATTAGTCAGATGTTCTTCTGGTTAGAAAATACAGTTGCTGAAGGAAATCCCAAAGGCATATTATAATATTTTTTTTTAAGTCACATCCTTCCACTTCTGGATAAATTTATCAAAATAAAGTCAGGATTAAAATCTTATATTAAAATAATTTTCTCTGTTTATGTAACCAATAACACTTTCACACATTCATTTGAACACCTAAATATCTCAATTAATGTTCACCTTTTCTTGTTGTTTCCATATGCATCATACTTTAGAAAACAGTGGTCTGTTTCTTTTAGGAAATTCAATTATCTACAGAGGGAGAAAGACACCTTTCTGCTTAATGTGAAATCTATGTCAGACACAAATACTTTTAGGATATTTCTCCTCCTTCCCTACCTCCTAGTAGAATGGCATTAAAAACTGGCTTTTGCACTCTGACATAGTTTCTATTAAAGCTAGTGGAAATAATTCAATTTCACTTTTCTTCACTGAGAGTTGCACTTTCTAATTCTTTCACACTAGCTTAGTTCCATTGTGTTGCCACTTCTAGCAAAATAGGAAAATGATCAAATATAAATTCTTTCTTCCTGTACATAAACCATGTGTCATAATTTATTTTATCAGAAAGAAAATCTATTTCCTTTGAGTTATTTACTTCTTTGTCTTTTAAGCAAATCTTCTTTTGGGGCCCAGACATATGGTGTTTTTTATACTGATTTTTTTTTTTTAAAGCTACAAAGTTTTTTTAAAGCTACATAGTTTTACAGGTGAATTGAAAAATAATTAATATATTAGAACAAGAAGTAAAGGATTTACCTCAGTTGTAAAAAGCATACTAGAAATTACCATGAAGAATACGTCATCAATGAAATATATTTTAAAAAAAGCAATTTCAACTCTCTTCTAGAAATTAATTTCATATTATTTCCAGACCAATGTTAGAGAACAGGTATTTTTTTAAAATTATATGCCTCAGACTTATAAATTAATCATAAAATTTATGATAAAAATATTTCCTTATGTTGAAAAATGGAATCCCCCAAAAATATGGTATTTAAGAGGATTTCATTTCCCTGTGTGGATTCAGTGACTTTGTTTGAGTCAACTCTACAGATTTTATAAAAAATGTAAAGCATTATTATTAAAAGACTTTTTAAAGCTGAATTATCTAAATCAACTTTCTGAAATACTTGGCTCACTTTAAATATGACTAGTTTTTATTCTCATGCAACTCAAACATGGATGCAGCAGTTTCAGCCTACAACTTCCCTAAACCTGAGTACTAAATAAAAATAAAAATCTAACTCTTCCACTTAATTCTTATATTTTTTTAAGGTAAAACAGATTAGGAAGGTAATTAAGATAATTCAAGATTAGGAAGCTTTATATATGAGGCACTTCCCAGCCTGACCAAAACTATAAGTGCAGTCTTTGATGGACACAATACTTAATAACTTGCTTGCACTGAAATAAGCAGTAGTTCAGTTAGTGCCAAAAAAACCCCAAAAACCTAAAAGCAAGAATTTCCTTTGTGGGCTCAGAGTTCAGGAGTAGAGTGGTCTTGCAAAATATAGCTCTTTCAAAATGAAGCACAGAAGTTATGAGACTTTTACTTTGCCAGTCCCTTTGCCTTTGTTTCTTCTGTTGAGTCTGCTTAGTTGTTCTAAAGAGCAACGTCAAATGTTACGAATCAGGGAAGGAAGCTGTCATTGCTTTAGAAAAATGTCATCAGAAAAATCTAGCCAAATGGAAGGCTTTGTGATTCATCTGATTTTGATGGACAAGTGATATCCTTAGGACATATGTTCCTGCACAAGTTTGGAGATATTTGATTTTTAGTCTTCTTTTAATACTTAAAGCCATCTTTGCTATATTTATATCTTTTTTAGCTTAATAGCTATTTGCGCCTTACACATACAAGAACTGAAAGAATCTTAATTTGAAGGTGTTAACTTTTTTAATCAAAAATTATTTCACCTCAAATTATTGAAAAGTATCTTTGGAAAATAATATAAAATGTAGGTGTGAATTAACATTGATAAATGTATCTTAACTTTCCTGATATATTTAAAAACATCTATTTAATCTTCTTCTATTTTCTGTTCTACAGAATTTTTCCTTATGTTCTCTGCAAAAATTCTGTTCTCAAAGTGAAAAAATAAGTAGTTAGATCCCATTTTCATGTACACCTTTAGCAGTGGGCTTTGTTTAAATTTGCTGTATCATCTGTATAATGTTGCTTTTGTGGCATTATAAACTTCTCATGTGTACTGCTAGAAGACATAAAATGGCCCAGTGGCATATGTTATGTTCTTGCATCTGCCTAATTTTCAACTTGAAATACCACACAGCAATGTTTGTGATAAACTACACACAACAAGGTCAAAGCAGGTGCCTGCTGGGATGAGTAATCATCTTTATTTCATCTTCTCATATCAACAGGTATCATGGAGACAAAGTAATAGCTTTTATGAGAGGAGCTTCACATGTACCTCTGAAAAGTTATGAGACACAAGACAGAATCAACTAAAAGATAATGACTGTAGATTTGCTATAGAGTGCCCCGCAGTTCAATTTACATTGCATCCTGAAGGGTACTGTGTAGGAAGGCCAGATTTTTCAAAACAAATAGGCTTGAAAGTACTATCTAATCACTAATGCTCAAACTGTGTGTGCTGCTTTTAGAGTTCCCTCTTTGTAGAAAAAGAGTGTTTTGTGGTTCTTTTTACATGCGGTTTTACCTCCCCCTTTACTCTCTCTGGTTTTTAAAAAGCAAATATATGCATCCTCAACATACATTTCAATGCTTCTGCTGCCCTAATTGTCACATGAAAAGTGAGGAGTTTTCACATTATCCATCCTGAAAATATTTTACTTCTGTATCACCTCTAATATCTAAAGAATGATCATTTCAGAGATGTGGTGGAAGCTGAAGGTCAAATAAGCAGGTATAGGTAATATTTGAGAAGAATAATCTATCAGAGATGAAAAAAAGTACATAAATACTTCATTGCCTAAAAAAGCATGGAGTGAAATCTAAAAAAAATATTGAAAATTCTTGTAGACAAAATCTGAATATGCAACTCACGGCTCAAGGGTTCAGCTGTCTGCAACTTTGGGCTTTGTGAAGCTCAACTGTATGACCTTGGTTCAGCTTTAATGAATGAAACTGTTACTGAGTTGTGCAAGTGCACGAGTCAAAGCCATGTAAGACAAGAAAAGTGAAAATGAAAACAGAAATTATTATTTTTTTAAATTGGTATTAGTAATTCTATGGGTTCTGAAAAACATGAAAAGGTAGAACACTGGATAAGATTTGGAAGACAACTACCCACTGAAATAAAAGACCAAGCTATTCCAAGGACGAGTGGGTGTTAGAAGAAAATATATTGTGCTGGATAGGGCAGCCTGAGGGAGGCAAGGCTGCTGCCATGCCCCACAGGTCCAACCAGTAATGGCTGAAAATGTATGCCCCATTGGCAGATGCACACAGAACACATGTATACATCACGTATATACATATAGAAATTACCTACGTGGCTGGCCACACAGTGCATAGACAGAGACACAGAGCTCTCACATGAAAACAAACACTATGAGTGGCATCATTCTGCTTCCCTCTCTGAGTGAGCCAGAGGGAGGAGATTAGATATATAGATATAGATAGACATAGACATAGATATAGACATAGATATAAATATATAAATATAAGCACAATGCGGATCCCTCGAGCAGCTGTACTCAGTCTTCCCAGTAGCTGCCCCTGGATCCCCGTCTCCCCAGTTACCGGCACCTGGACATACAAGCCCCTGAGGCTGCAACCCCACTCCAGTTGTTGGCACTGATGGTCCCACTCACGCACAGACAACTCCCCTTGCCAGGACTCCCTTTGGACCCCAGTAGCCAACCCCTCTTTGCTCTTGCCCTTAGACACACACACACACACACACACACACACACACCAGTGGGTCTCACCCCTAGACCACTAGATGTCATGGTGTCTCCAGGAGCTGTCCAGAACTCCCCTGGTCCCCCGATAGTCATTTCCTCCTGTGGTCTCACCCATGGGAACGAGAAAGAAATTTAATAGATAAGACCGATTGCATTGATCAGGCTTGGGGCATGGACAGATAAGCAACCTACCAGCAAAGTGTTTACTGTGACCAGCTCTTTTTATCTCCTTATGCTTCTTTTTTCCCATACTTGTTCCTCCCCAAATCACCTAGATCCCTCCACTAGAGATCCCATAAGAACTCCTGTGCAATCCTGAAATGTTCTTCCCCTGTATGCCGTAACATGCCCCACAGCTCTAGGCAGTGATCCCCACTCAGTCCAAAAGGTGTTCCTCCAGCATTGACTCACTTCGATACCTTTCACAAATGGACTCTGGGACTGAGGCTGTTCTGGGACAGCCCCAGGCAGGACATCCCTTCCTCTGAGTCCTTAATTTGGATTCCTGTCTGCCCTTGTGCCCTTGTGCTCCTGAGTTTGTGGAGATGAACCTTCGATAGGCTAATGGCTCCTGTGATGGGCTTGGGAGGATCAGGGTCAGGATGTGTTTGGGCCTCCCTACCCCAGCTATTTTATTTCTGTGCTCCTTTGTGGGTGTGCAGATGAACTTTTATCACAAAACCTAGCAAAGTGTAGGCAAGGTATCTTCAGTTGACCAGTGACTGCCTACCCAGCAGTGGCTTGTCAAGTACCTGTTGAACTGCTGGGGAGCATGTTCATACTTCTGTTGTTAGAACATTAGTCCTAGGTATCAACATGGTGTATTAGTAAATACTTGTGTACTACATATTTTACACATAGTCCTACCTAAGAACTTATGTACATATCAAAGATGCTCAAACAAAAATGACCAGTGAGGGCAGAGCTGCAGACCAGGTTGTATCTGCACACTATCTGGTCCCTAAAGGAGAATATATGAAAAGAAGGCTTTTCTACCATGGGTACCTTAAGGATGTAAACTTCATTCTCTTTTCCAATCTCTAGGTCTACTTGAAATTATGTTTTTATAGATACCAGCCTTTTTCAATCAGACACATGGTCAAAGAGAAAAATTAACTTTAACATTCAGAGTTTCTTTTGGCTGGGTGGTAGGGGGTCTCAGTAGTGGGAGAAGACTCTGTGTGACATAAGACAATCACTTGGACAAGCAGCAACACTCCAAACTCTATCTTTCAGGCACCATCGTATCCTAACATGTGTGTGAGTAACATTGAAAGATGCCTGAGGCAAAAAAGAGTTTTTATTCTTTCCCAAGGAGAGTGGGACATGATTGCATACTTAAGTTTGAGAAGCATCTGGGAAATGATTTTAATGAAGAGAAAAAGTGCTAATTGTGAGCTGCAAACAAACTTGTTTTGAAAGGCAAGTAGCAAATTGTGAGAAAAACTGCAAAGTGGTTGCAAAATTCACTTACTGTTGCAGCTTTTCTTGACATTTACAAAGATACAGAATAAAACCGTCATAATGTTAATATTCTGTCTTGGTTTCCATGCATCAACTGTTTTTATGTAGACTGTTTTTTTCCAAACTTTATTTACCTGTAGCAAAGTATTCTAGTCTGGTGGAAGCAGATTGCGCAGATTTTATGGGACTGTTTTCAAAATAGGAGCACCAGACAGGAATATTTCAAGAAAGAGCTCATAAGAAGGAGCAGAGTTTGTGCAAGACACAGCAGAATTTATGCCTATTCTTCATCTTCTAGAATGTTTTGGGAAAAGTTGTTACGATGGATTTAAAATATTACAATTATATAAGAAAAAGTTGTATGCAAGCCACGTCTAGTCTAAAAGACTTCAGGGACTTATTTACTATGCTAAATTTCATACTTTTAAAAGTGTGATTAACCCTGGATTCTCTCTTATCCCAAGTGAATTTTATAATGGGCCTCTTTAGCACTACAGCGAGAATTAAGTTTTCTTACTCTTTTCTCAATGATCAGCCAGGCAAAAATTTATCCAGGCCAGAAAAGTATACTGAGCTATTTGTGAGTGAATCCCTGGAACATTCCTTCCATCCTGGGAGACAGAGAGGGAAATGACAGGTCAGATGAGGTCCCAATTCACCTTAGAGGAAACTTGCTTAGTTACACAAACCAGAAGTTTTGGCAGCAAGCCACTGCCTAGATTAGGGTCATAAAATAACACTATGGGATAACCTGTGGCTGTGGCAACAGAAACCCAATGGGAATTTTTCTGGGAAAACAGACTGATCAAGACCAAACACATTTTTATCACCCTGTCTTAAATCTGAGAAAAATTGGAGCTATTTAGACACACATTGCTCTAATTCCAGTAGAACAAACAGCCTTTGATCCACTCTCTGGGCTCAAAGACTGAGTTGAAGGTTGATGGACCTTAAGCTCTGGATTTCGATCTACATGAAGGAGCAGATATATGCAAACACAGCAGGCTGGATGTCTTAAAGTTTTATCAAATACAGTTTGTAAATGACATAAATGATAGAAAAGATTTAGCTACTCCCAATCTGGAGTTTCTGAAGGCTGCCCTGCACCCAGCACTAGATGTAGCTTATGTCTGGTTACAACATATGTCAAATTACAGCTGCAACTTTCTATTTAAACTCACATCACATATCTGTGCGATTTTTACATGAATGTCTAATCCAGTGTTTGTGATTAAACCAAGTGATTCCTTGCAGACAAAACATAAGGTAAAATAAATTATGATGAACAAGACAATTGACTTGTGTTGCCTCCCAAGCTCCTAGAAATAATTGTACCATAGATAAAACATATCAAGTGCATATTGTACATATCTATGCAAATATATTCAGTAATAAATCTGCACAGATAATCACAGAGGAAGGTTCTTAGTATCATTTGTAAAGGAGAAAATCCCTCATTTCTTTTCAACTCTGTTCTTGAATCATTTTGGAGTCTCTGTCTTAAATTTCACCACATTTCACAGTGAGAAGAAAGATTATTTTCCCAAGGATAAGCAGTCACAAATGTACAGCACTTTTGTATTTTAAAGCCGCAAACATTTTCACTATTGTGAGTTCATGAAAACTCAGGGAGCTTTTCTATTCTTCCCAGGTGAGACAAGTGAATCAAACCTCAGCTGGCTGCAAAAATTGCTGCTGCAGTTTTCCAGCTGTGGGAAGCGCACTGCAGATTCAGCAACCACATGTGACATTATGCTTATTCTTCTTTGGGCAAGTAATTAAAATGCTCAGGTTTCATATATTTCCAGTCCACAATTTATCACGGTTAACAGGGGAAAAAGTGTCTCAACATTCAAAAATGCCTTTAACAACAATGAATAATAAACAATAATACAGAGTTTACAGTAAAAGTATTTTTTTTTTACATTCAAAAAGAAGAACATCCCTCTCCACTTGACAAAATTATTCAAGGTTATTTGAAACAATGCATAGAATTTATCTGTAAGAGAAAATACAGTGAATCACTCTCTCACATGCAACATTTTAACAGGAATACAAAACAGCAGCCACCTTTCTACTCTGCAATAGACAGGCACTCTTTTATATTTAAAAAAGGTGAATAGAGCCAGCAGAATGACACAATCTCTTGCAAGTTGAAAGTTTGCACACTGAATAATCCTTCCCTCTCTCTTTGTAAGTTAACGTGATAAGCCAAAATTATTAGTTCATATTACAATAATTGTCCCCTAAATTTCATCCATACGTGGAATGTATGAGTTCACATGGTAAGCAGAGCATCCAAAGTAAACAGGAAATGTGATGAAATAACAAGCATGGTGTAATAACTTGTGGTAAAGTACCTGATAACCAGACAGACAAGCCATTACATATGATGCATAAATAGTGGCAGACACAAAGCTGTGTCAGGTTGTACCTCTGTAACATTAAAGAAGCTTTGCCAAAATTTGTACCGACTTTGGGAGTGTAAAAGCTCTGTTTTCATTTCCTCTGTTAAAATAAACATTAATTGACTTTAATGGATGCCATTTTCTGGCAGATAGTCAGGAACTCTTTTCACAGTTTTTGTTCATAAGAGTTGTGAGATACCTACCCCTTCACCCCCATGAGAGGAACCACTTCAGCTTTACAAATGCAATTTTGCTAGACAGTACCCTAGTAACCCTGGCTATAGACTGACAGCAGCAGTGATAAAAGGAATAGCAGTAGAGATAATATCAGCAATCATATGTCCCTCTGATACAGCTTTCATTGATATTCCAGAAGTTGTAAGGCCTAAGGTTTAAATGCACAATGGAGGCTGGTCATGTTTACCTCGATTACCTCTTGCTGTTTCCTATGCATTTTGCATACAGGATACATGAGCACATATAGACAGTGTATTTTATATAGTGCTTTACACTTACAGGCACCTTAGAGAAGAAATGATCCTGAAAAAAACAAACAGGCTTAAAACCCCACTGTAGTTCACAGCTTTAGAATATCACTGCTAACACAGCATGTTTGAAAGCATTGGTTATTGCTGAAAAACATTGTACTGAAATCAAGCAGGACTTTCAAGGCTCTTGCTATTTACCATTCTTTGTTGTCTTGCTAAAAAATATTTCTGTATTTAGATTGGGTTTTGACTAGCAATTTCATGTTCAAGCCCTAGGTCAGCATTGTATTTTGGAAGATAGAAGTATTTATGTTAATTAGAAAGGACTCCAAATGAGAAGAACAAAAATTCCTTGAGAAGGGAATGAAAAGGTTTCTCCCACCCAGATCTTTCAGAAAAGCATAACCACTTGAGTTGCAGCTTTTCCTCAAAACCACACAGCAGAAGGGAAACATACCTGGCCATAGGCACGGAATCAGCCAAGGCAGGATCACCTGAGCATTCACTAAATCTGTAGTTTTGGCTGACTTTTTCTGTCTTGTTCTGTCTCACTAATCGCTCCAGTCTTTTTCTCACAGCCTCTCCATACCTACTTAATTCCGTTTTACACCCTCTTCCTGCCTTGTTACTCTGTTCAGTTTCCTTTTTTCCCATGTTTATTGCCTCTGAGGTAAATCACTAAAGAAAGAGGAATGAAAAAGATGCTCAAATCATGTTTATTGCCACCCTGTGGTCCCCTCTCTGTGTCAACTCCCATCTTCCTTCTCTGTGCAGTGAAGATTTTTCTATGCAGTGAAGTCTGAAGGGAGGAACACCTACTGCTTTGTGCTTTGTATAGTACCAAGCACCATGGAGGCTCAGTTTAAGCTGGCTCTTAAATACTGCTATAATAAGAATGATTAAAAATCATTGTGATGTACATTAATTGAGTCCCTGAAAAAGTCAGAAACAAGATCTTCCAGATCCCAGTCCTCAGGTTCTGAGCTGGAATATGTATATTTTATTTCCATTTTTTTCTAGTTAGAAGAGGACTAAGGGGTTTTTAGGTTAGGTTTGCCAATTCCTTTAGGTAAACATTAAACGATTCACCAAAAGTAACCTGGAGGAATCCAGAAACACCTAGCTAGCTACTGACAATAGCTGTATGGTGTGAATTATTAGATGTTCTTTTCAGTAATTGCACAACCAGCTGGCTTTACAGAGTGCATGTCAAGCAAGGTTTGTCCTACTGCCTGTGACCTTTCTAAAGCTATATCAGCTTCACTCTACTCATGGAAACTAAGGCTGACTTTTTTGTATTTTTGTGACAAACCGTCTTTCTTAAAGTGTTTAATAACTGTACCTGAAAATTCAGATCTGGATGCAGAAATGCCTTCCTCATCCTGAGTAAAACCCGTCTTTTTGAACACAGTGAGTAAAGGTAAGGTCTCAATGACTGCAGCGCATGCCTTCATCTAAGTAGGCTTCCAGACACCCTCAGGACCTCTTCAAGGTGCTGCAGACAGGGATTGGAGCCAGAGTTAGGAGATCAGTTTGTTACAGATTGTTTTTTGTGTAAACCAGAATTCATACAAAGGGGTACAAGTGCTCACTCTCTTTCCAGCTCTGCTGCCAAAAGACATTCCTTTCATGAAACAACAGAAAGCTAACACTGAACATTTCTGAAAACCTCATCCACAAAATCTTAATCACTGTGACTGTATAGCTGAAAAAAAATCAGTGAGGGAAGATGCAAAAGGAGACAGGTGTCTTCTACCATTATCCCTCACCAATAAATAATCTCTGTAGTGTCATAGGGGAAAAAAAAAAAAGTCATTTGAGATGTTTGATATACTCTCCTGAGGCTAGTTGAAATTTTACACCTAAAAAAAAAAGAAATTGACATTTCAGCTGAAGATATTTTGTCCAAAATATCTTCAAGGAAAGTATGGATTTCCACTTCTAAAGCAGTCAAAAACTCAAGCTAAGGTTTTGGCAAAACATCCAGTAAAAATCCCCCAGCAAGCGTATAAATGATGTATGTGATATCCATTTGTCCTTATGATCTTATTGCCTATATGTCCTACAATGCAACACTGTTGTTTCCCATACAAAAATGAAATGAAGATTACAAAGATGGAGATCATGAATGACTCAAGGCACAGATTTTTTTCCAATAGGTGGAAACCAGGAAAATGGAAGCTGGTGTCCCTGTTGTGAAACAGAGTTAAAACTTGAACCTTAGGTTGCAGCTCTGCATAGTGTTTCTTCACCACATCCTAAAAGATGGTCATACATTTTCATTCCCAAGTTGCAGTTTTCCACCTTTTCAGTTATGTTTTCCTACAGAAGTGTTCATGAGGAGACATTGTGAACAGATGTCCAGAAATTGAGATAAATGACAAATTGATGTTTAAAAAAATCCAAAAAAACCCTACTGTAAATCGTTGATCACATCTACAGCTCAAGGTCTTTGACTTTTTTTGCCAAAAATAATGAAGTAGCAGCCAGTAGCTTGCAGCTCCGAAGCTGTCTTTACAATAAAAAAGGGGAAGAGATCTCTTAGCCTTTGCCTAAATCTATATTTAACTTCTTGCTGTTTGCTGTCTTGCAGTAGAAGGAGGGTTTTGACATCTCCTCAAATCTTTGAGCTAAAACTTTTGTTCCCATGAATAGCATTTTCCTGAAAAAGTAGGAGACAAAACATTTTTCCAGTACCTGTAGCCTACATTACAGGTTAGTACTAAAGCAGCAGCTGAAGGTTAGCTTGAATGATTTGTTTTCATTAGGAATTGTTAAAGCTCCTTATAAAAACATCGTTTAAACCAAAACAGAAATATAAGGAATACAAAAGCAGTGAGAGCACTGTAATCTCAGTAATTACTGCTTCCTTCATTACAGTGTTTTCTCTCAGGCTCTGGAAGACTTCTTGTTTAACTCCTGAGGCTTTCAGAGTCTCTCCATCGCATCCTCTAGTAATAGCTAGTGGTGGGTTGACCCTGGCTGGAGGCCAGGTGCCCACCAAAGCCGCTCTGTCAGTCCCTTCTGTGCCCAGACAGGGGAGAGAAAATATAACAAAAGGCTCATGGGTCAAGATAAGGACAGGGAGAGATCACTCACCAATTACCATCATGGGCAAAACAGACTTGACTTGAGGAAAAAAATAAAATAATAAAATAATAATAAAAAAATCTAAGTTTTTACCAAGCAAAACAAAATAGAGAAATGAGAAACAAACCCAAACCTTCAAAACACCTTCCCCCCACCTCTCTCTTCTTCCCCAGGCTCAACTTTACTACCAATTTTCTCTACCTCCTCCCCCCCCAGTAGAGCAGGGGGACTGAGGATGGGGGTTGTGGTCAGTTCATCACACATTGTCTCTGCCACTCCTTCCTTCTCAGGGGGAGGACTCCTCACACTCTGCCCCTGCTCCAGCGTGGGGTCCCTCCCATGGGAGACAGTCCTCCACCAACTTCTCCAACATAAGTCCTTCCCACAGGGTGCAGCTCTTCACAAATTGCTCCAGTGTGGGTCCCTCCCATGGGGCACAGCACCTCAGGAGCAGACTGCTCCAGCATGGGTCCCCCATGGGGTCACAAGTCCAGCCAGCAAACCTGCTCCAGCCTGGGCTCCTCTCTCCATGGGGCCACAGGTCCTGACAGGAACTTGCTCCAGCCTGGGCTTCCCACAGGGTCACAGGCTCTTTCAGGTGCCTCCACCTGCTCCAGCATGGGGTCCTCCACGGGCTGCAGGAGGATAGCCTGCCTCACCATGGTCTTCTCCACAGGCTGCAGGGGAATCTCTGTTCCTGTGCCTGGAACACCTCCTTCTTCACTGACCTTGTTTTCTGCAGATTTTCTCACATCTTCTCTGTCTTCTCTCTGGCTGCAAAAAACTACCGCTCCTCCCCCCCCCTTCTTAAATATGTTATCCCAGAGGCACTACTACCATCACTGATGGGATTGGGCTGGACCTTGGCCAGTGGCAGGTCCACCTTGGAGCCAGCTGGCATTGGCTCTATTGGACATGGGGGAAGCTTCTAGCAACTTCTCACAGAAGCCATCCCTGTATCCTCCCTGCTATCAAAACCTTGCCATGCAAACCCAAAACATAGCTGAAGAAAACTAGCCTTCTACCTTCTCTTGTATTTGATAATATAGTATGACTTTTCTTTTTCCAGAAGAAACACAGGGACTTAAACAATGAAGAAGGTATATGCACAGGCAAACAGGAGAAAAAAGAAGACAGAATGATTTTCACCACTCTATTCATATCTCATATCTTCATAGATTCCTTCAAGCAGTGGGCCAGTCAGTGGCATAGCTCTAGTTGTGCTTAACAGCATAATAAACGTAACAAGAAGAATTGTACTAATATGCCAGAGAGGAAGAAAAAGTCACAGAGGCACAAATTTGTAGTAGAAAACTCAGCATAAGTTATGCACTTAGAGATTTAAAACAACCCATCTTAAAGGTATTGGAAACTGGCAACATAGATGAACTGCTTTCCCAGGAGGAAGACTATTATCATAGGCTAAACAGCTGTTTAAAAGGAAAAGTTCCTTCAAATGAAGAAGAAAACAGATGCTTAACTAATTTTTAAACATTTGTCAGAAGTGGAAAAAACCCAACACATTCAAATGCATGAAAATAAGTTTGCTTTAAATACCCAGAGAATTTTATAGCCTAAGCTGAAAACCAAACAAAAACCAATTTTTCATTCAGCATACTCTCTTTTTGAAAACCCTAGGTATCCTAACACTCTGTCCTTAGGCTTCTATAGCAAAGCTTTCTACATCTCAAGAATCCTCATGCTGCTTCTGGTTTATCTAACTGAAAGTTGCTGCAATTGGGGATTTCAATTATCCGCAGCTGGTTATGTGCTGCTAGGGCATTACTGGCAATTTCCCTGGGTTCAGTCACAGAGGGCAAGTCCCTGTTTCAGACAAGTGAAGAAAATGATGAAAAGAAAACATCTCCACAGACCATTTTCCTATTTTCTGTACTACCTTCTTTCTACATGATGGATGCTAATTATACTTCCCAAATTCAAGTGATCTGTGACTGCGCTATAACGATTATTAGCTCCTCATACAAAGCAAAAGTGGACTTTAGGAAATACAGACTTTGGGAGTTTAAGCATAACTTTAGTGATCAGAATCCTGAAGTTGAGCACAAAAATTAAGCCAAGCATGCCACAAAGGTCCTAGATGCACAAACTGAAATGTATATTGCTTGCTGTCCACAAAAAATTTTTTCTAAGTCCTGATTTGAATAAAATAGTCATGGTTGTGGTTGTTAACTCCATTGAAACAGCTACCTACATTCTTTGGAATCATCATTTTGCCTATCACTATGTATTGAAGCCAGATTCTGGTTTCGATTAGGTTTATGGTACTACTACAACATAAATAAAAAGCAAAGTAACTTTAAAAAACTGTAAAAGTAGAATTTATATTGTTATGGAAATTATCATAATAGTACGTAGAATAGCATCTAGAAATTAAAGCAGATAAACATTGTCATTCAATAGATATCTGAGATAATTTATCCAAGAATTAAGTTTTCGTCCTACAAAATCCTGAAGCCATGTGTGAAATGACTCTTGTTTAAAAATGGACAAAGCCTCCTGAAGCATCTTTTTGTGTTTTTTTCAAACTTTCATGTGATTAGTACTTGTTTTATTCTGCAACCTATCCACTGAAAAGCATTTAAAAAACCCCAACCCAAAACAAACAAAAAAACCAAAGCCACACCCTTTCATCCAGGTGCTGAGCAAGATTCCTTCTGGGAGCTGCAAACTTTCTGAAAAATTGTCCCATTAGTAATGTACGTGCAAATATCCATTCTGGGTAGCAGAGCTAAAAATATGATCAAAAGGTATAGTCTTCTGGCAGCTAAAAAATATCTTGGGGATTTTGATTTTTCTTAACAATAAAAGCATAGCTCTGGAAGCAATCTCTTGATCACTAAATTTGGTCCAATCATCTGTTCTTGTACAAAATCATATTACAGAAATAAGGTTGGAAGGAAGATTTAGCTTTAGAGGTTGCCTAGTTATCTAGTTTTTCCCCATGTTGTGTGGATCACAGTACTCAAAAACATTTGTCTAGCCTGTTCTTTAAACCTTGCAGTAAGAAGTTTCCCTAAGCACCGTATGCAATCTATTTTAGGGATCAACGGTTCTTACTGCCAGACAGAAAGCATTCAGCAGTCAGTTTATAACCAATTATTGTGCTAACATTGTCCTTTAGTTAAACAGTTTTTCCCCTACTTTCCTTTCAGTATAGTTATAAAAAGTAATTTTATCTCCTTCTAGCCTTCATTTTTCTATGATAAATAACTCGATTTACTTATTCTCAGAAAAATACCTCTCTATTCCTGAAGCTTGCTTAATAATGTCTATTTTCTTGTTCGGTCTAATAGTTGCTTCAAATAGGAGGTTGAAGTGATAGTCAATATTCTGTCTAGATAAGGTCATTCTAGAGCTGATTTTCTGATTAAGTTGTAAAATGACATCAGAATTTTGAGCAGTCAAAATCCAGTTTACAGAGGACAGCACCACAGATTAACTCACAGATATATCAGTAACACCAGTGAAAATCTTTCTAGCTACAAGTAGGAAATAGTTAGTTTACTAAAAGCAAAATATCTCATGGAAATCTGTCATTTAAAAAAACAATTTTAAAAGAAAATGTGCGGGGGAAAAGGAGGTTGAATTACCATAAAGTAAACATACCATTTTGACAATGGATTTTTTTTTTTTTTTTTCCCTTTCAGGTCTAAAATGGAAAGAATTCTGGTGAAAATTTACAATTAAATTTTTACAAATCTCCATGTATCGACTACTAAATGTAGCTTTTCTTTTTTTTGAAGGATGACTTTCATAATGTATAGGATATTTTTATTTAAGAGCACACTATCCTGATTGTACTGAATAGAAAAGCCATGATAATCAACTGTTTCAAGTTCCCTACAAGTTTACTCATCTCCTCAATCCTCTTCTCATTTTCTGCCTTCTTTCTTTTCCCTCCTACTTCTCCTCCCTTGAACAGGGTGTTAAAAGACTGTGACCAAGAGCTGTTGTTGAGCCAACCTAGCAGAACTAATCTCCTGAATATAGCTGAATAGAGTATTACAGAAATGGAATTTAACAGTGACTCACAGTAATAATAATTAGGTGGGAGAACAAGGTGGTTTTGAAGATCTGTTGTCATTCATGCCAAAAGATGTGGTCAACTTATTATTTCTCTGTCAAAAGCCTTGGTATGTCAGTATGACTGGCAATAAAAAAGTGAAATATTAATGTGCCTTGGTTGTACTTCTGAATATTCTGCAGCAGAGCCAGTTTTCTAATGAAATGTGGGTTGGGATGCAAGATCTGTTCAAGTGAAGAAGATTGCAAGTGCATGAATGTCCTGGTTTTTGACTGGGATAGAGTTAATTTTCACAACAATCTGGGAGGGGACACAGCTAGGATAGAAGATGCAAATTTTCCAAAGGGATATTCGATACCATATGACATCATGCTAAGTATATAAGGGGGGGGGGGGCGTGGAGCTCACTGGAGAGGAGTCACTGCTTGGGGATGAGCTGGGCATGGGTTTCCGGGCGGTGAGGAAGTTGCATTGTGAATCACCTGCTTTGTATATTCTTTTATTAGTACTGTTGTTGTTTTCCTCTTCCTTTGCTGTGCTAGTAAACTGTTCTTATCCCAAACCACAAGTTTTACTTTTTTCCTTCTGATTCTCCTCCTTATCCCACCGGGGGCGGGGGGAGGGGGGGGAGGTGGAGGAGTGAGCAAGTGGTTGTGTGGTACTTAGTTTCCAGCTGGGGCTAAACCATAATGAAGAAATATTTTGCTGAGTGCAAAAAAACACACAGAGCTTTCTACAGTAGCTCAACCGCCTCTGTGCTTCAAAGCTATGGCTGAAATTTCCCCTGAAGCCTACAATACTGCAGGGAAATGAAGACTGACAAAAAAGGCTTCTACTGCAGGCTTTACAACTCTGTGGCCACTGAGAAGCTCAAGTGATCAAAACTGGAAGTATGCAAGATCTTCTGAAAACCTCATGGATTTCTAAAAGGAACTGTCTGGAGGGATTCTCCAAAGCTTCTGTGAAGGCAACTGATGGCAATATAGCTTGCTCAGAGTAACAGAAGTTGTGTAAAGTGCTAGTCATCATTTAAGGTCAACGATAATTTCCTCCAGGATATCTCCACTTTTTAGTTTTTTTGGGTTTTTTTGTTTTGTTTTTGGTTTTTTTTTTTCCCTTGCTGCTCTCTATGTATTTCCTCCCACAAAAAAAAATTAAAAAAAATCATGACTGGCAGCCCACAAGTTCATTGTGGAACCTGTCTTCTGGTTACTTCTGCTATGTGATTTCATGTTTATAGTTTACAGGCAAAGATTTGAAATCAGAAGGAATCAGGTTGAGTGCTAATTTTAGCTAAAAGAGCTAGAGAATTTTCTACATGCTTTGAGTACTTCTAGAGGTGGAGAATTTAAACAGTAAGATGTAGTGCTTGGAAGGAGTAACTCCTAGCTGAAATGCTGGAGGAAGTATCACTGAAGAAAGATGTGATTTTTTTTTTCAACTCTTGGATTTTTTTTTTTTTTTCTCTTCTTGCTGTGTTTTGTGCCCTAAAGACATGCTGATGATTTAAAATATCAGGTACTGTTTAATGCAAATTTTTCTGTGAGTCATTAGAGTTCTTGTAAGTCAAGCTTTCACCCTGATCTGCCCAGAGATTGCAATTTCTTAATAAAAATTCAAGCTTTGTGCTTGGGATTTAGGTATACAAATAATGTAATAGCTCTAACTCAGGTACTCTTGTCTAAACTTCTTTTTGAAAGCCCTGCTGTTATTATTATAACATGTGAAGCCAAGTTGCTGTTCCATGAAGTGGAAATACCCTCTATGTTATCCTCTGCGGCATTTCTGTGCCTCATGCTAGGCTTTCATTTGTTCTTTAAAAAATACCAGTCTGAACCGGAACTAAGGGGATGTCTGACGCAGTGGAAAAACCAGGTAAGTACAACTTACATGAAAATGCAGCGACACACCTGATATGTCAACCAACACTGTTTGAACCATAAGAAAGTCCTATTAAGTGGTTACTCTACGAGAATGGCAAACCTTTGACCTTGGGTACGAGGTCGTATTTGAATAATTCTGTCATGTATGCAGATACCCAGCAGAGCTGAGTTTTAGAATTATTGTCTTTATTTTGAGTGGTCTGTGGTTTACTTCTGCTTTCCTCTGCTTTTTTTAGCACTGCGAACGCTCTAAGTGTTTAGAGAGGGTTTCTTTGTTCTGTACAGGGAGATAAACTGTGAAATTAAGCCTCATCAGCACAGCAACTTAGTTTATTTAACACATTTTCCTGAGTAAAGAGTACAAAAAATAAAGAGCTGAAGTAAATAATTTTCCAGTGAATTGCTATCTGCATTTCAGAAACATGTCAGTCTACAAAATTTCCCATAAAACAGTTATTATTTTTTTATATTTACATAACACAGCTAATTGCAGATAGTTATGTATTCCTTCCTTGCATTGCTTAAAATATTGGCACAGAAATAACACTGATCTATCTTGTGGCAAAATGCCATAGCGTCGTCCAATTTCCGAGGAGCCATATGGCAATGGTACAGCCATCTGTTTATCTTGATATTCCTTTCCTGGCAAACCTTTTACCCATATGGGTTATTGGTGCCCTCATCTGTGTATATCATGAAGAGGTTCAAAATCAAAATCTATAATTTTCCCTGGTATAACTTTTAACAATTACACTGAACATAAAGATCACACTATCCTCATGTTTAGCCTCATCCATTTCTGTTTTGTACACACCTGCCTTCTTCCCTTAGATGCAGGAACAATTTGATTTCCAGAATTTGTGAAAGCTGTCATCGCAAGCTGTCAGGTTCAAGGCATCATAATCATCTCAAAGGACTGATAGCTTGTGCTTTGTGGATTTGAAACTTCATCACTAAAGAGATGAAATGATCCGTCCTTTTACATGCTGACAGGGTAGCAATTTTGTGTCAGTGTAGAGATTCATGCATTCAGACAATAAGGCCATGCCGAATATATGCAGAGTCCTTTTACGTTTCTGTGACAGCCATTTTCAATAATGTCTAAAATATTTGACATGCACTGTTTAGAATAATTTTAAGTAAGGGAGAGTGTCGGCTTTCAGCCTGATGTATTAGCAAGCCTGAGTGAAATCGTGTTTGTATCCCATTTAGCAATCTGCTCTTTAATTTCCTCTTTATGCGAAAGAGTTCTTTCAAAATGGATACATTCAGAGTACAAGCCAGACATTTTAAGCACATATAAGTTTCAAATCACATCAGAATAGATAAACATATTTTTCCCCCCTTTTTTTAACAGTGCAAACAATTCCATTTCAAATACCAGACAAATGCAAAGATGAAAGGAACATAAGCTATTACATTTACAGGGGCTATACTGAATTATGTATATAATGAATTGATTTGCAGCTTTTAGGTGTTTGTTGACTAATGAAATATATTGATTTGTTGCATTCTACAAATTTGTAATGCAGATTATTTATGAAAGTCATCAGTATATTTGGCCACTTTATTGCTTTTTTTGTTTAAAAGATAATGGCATTTGTACATTATACTGGCTACAATTCACATAATGTACTTTTATGAAAATTTAATTGGATTATCTCTTTCATTTTATGGTAGGATTTTTTTTACAAAAATTTGTTTACGTTTTAAGTATTCTGTGTCTGTTGCTAATTTCAGTTTAGTGAAGTTTAAGACAAAACTCTCTTTGATTCCCAAGGATCTCTGGCATGGACCTTGTCTTTTTAAATTCTTTGCTTTAATAATAAACCATGAGGAAATCACACATCCTGTTCCTTTGTCTTCTAGATGAATTTGGTTAGAGTCCCCACCATTCATTTTACATCTAAGACTGTTCTTCATCCTTTCACGAACTTCTACTATCCAAACAACTAACAAATTGGCTTTGATAGTAGCAGGATTTCATCCTGCACACAGCAGGAATGATACATGATTTAACTTTGCATCTCCATTAGTGCTCTGTATGACATATCTATTACCTACAGACATACTAAAAGTTAGCGATCTTTTCTTTCTAATCACTTTCCACATTTTTTGCACACCTCTCTACTGTATCTGTGGGATTATATTCATCAGAGGTAGATGCTTGTATCAAATTTGGCAGTAAACTAGCTCTATTTCCATATAAAATCTTTCAGTGGAACAGAGAACAAGGCATTTACAAAGCTGTTAGTCCAAGGCTGCATCAAAAAAGAGAAGAGTTTTAATGATTAAGGAGTTAATAAACCTTTGATTTTTTTCAGGAAGGCATCCTAAATTTAACCCATGAACTTTACTGTGGTGTTGAGTGTTCAGTAGCAGGTGCAAATATGCTCGACTTTTCTTTCCGAGCCAGATGATTTGTCTCACTCTCAGCACCTGAAAGGTACTCTTCCATTCCATGTGCAGACATAATACCCCTGAACAATGTTCAGACATTTCTGCCTTCTCTTGCTTCCTTTAAACTTTCTGCTGAGGACGTTTGCATTTGAAAAGCTGCTTGCCTTTCCAAGGGGTCAAAGTTTCTATTTCGGGACTCTTTGAACATATCCTCTTGGTCCCAATCTAGTAAATATATCTCTGTCTAGCTACTTAGATTCTGCCTTACAGGTCTTGGCATAAGTAAGAGCCAGCTGTGAATTTTCTCCCTCCTTTTACAAACATGCCAGCATCCTAGCAACACATGAATAACACTGCCATGAAAACAGGCATAGGGCGGAAAGAATAAGCAGAAAAAGTATTGGGGTGCACTGGCTACTGAAGTCAAACAGAGGATAACAGTCTCAAATATGCTATAGTTACAATTTCCAGAGTCTGCACTAGATCTACGCCAGTCTCCACAAAAGGGCAGAGATCAGATGCAACAGCATGTCACTTCACCCAAGCTAATATTACCAGTGATAGTCTCTGCTAATTACTCCAAGGCATTTCAATGCTAACATAATTATATTTCTCTCACAACCCAATCTAGAATCTCTGCTTGCTTCTCTACATTGTGCACTTCTACTGGTATTTAAAAGACTAATCTTACAGAAAATGTAAAACAGATTTAGTTACATAGATCCTGAGGCTACGGCTGAACTATTGAGTGAGACGTTCTTCAGTGCTTCCCAAAATCCTATTCCCTAATATTTCAGGCTGATGACCTGACCAGATTACATCACACCTCCCGTCTAGGCCACAGGCGTGCCTTACCCTTTCTTGAAAACAAGAGGCAGGAAGATAGAGGAAGGAATAGTGTGTGTCTAAAGTGCATCTTGAGACAGCATTGAGTGGCAAGTGGAACAGATAGCCAGACGGAGTCCATCATGTCAGACACAACATAGATTGGTTTTGAAAATGGACTTTGTAAGGATGTGGGGACAGTGTGGATTTTTAGAAATTCCATTTTATTGCCTTACAGCTCCTCTAGTAGCCTGTGTATCACTTTCTCCAAACTATGTCTTGTGTTACTATGATCACTCCATATTAAGAAGTAGTATGATCTGAAAGGTCAGGCAGCATTAGAATTGAGGTTGTAAAATCTCAGCTAAGTGTCTAAGTGACTTTGGAACTGAGCACTCATCTAGGAATCCCAATCAATGTTTTTGAAATTGTGAAGGGCTAGAGAAAATTCTGGTAAATAAGTAGTAGACTTTTAATGAAATCAGCATAAAGTCAGCTTATAATAGCATTAATCAATGGCTCAGTACAGATAGCAATAATCAAATTAAACGGTCACAGCATACAACTTACTGCAGATAAAGAAATTGGCTTAGTGAAGGCTTTAGTGTTTTTTTCCTCTCACTGACAGTAAGCTACATAAAACTTCAGCTAATGAACTCATCAAACATATCCCTGACTTTACTAGAAAATGCAAACTTACCTCTTGAGCTACTGTATTTAACATATGAATAGCATTAATTGGTAATGTTGGCAGGAAAAATTCCTTTGAGCATAAGACCCGTGTATGTGGCACTCCTACTTTGGTCCTACTGAAACAGCTCTTGCTCCTGGACAGGTCTCACAAAAAATTGCTCTTTTCCAGTGAGAAGGACTGGTGTCATGTGAAAGCACAGCTGGAAGGCTCCTGGCGTGGTATCCAGTATTCTATCCATGGACATCTTGTTTGGCATTAACACTGTTAACAAAACTGTTCATTCCCTTAAATCCATTCAGGCCTTGGACACAATGTTCAGGATCATCAATTTCTTAGGGCAAAAGTGTAAAAAATCCTCGAGAGAAACACACCACAACTGCAGGTAACCAGAGATTTTTTAGAAAGTACAGATTTTGGAAGCCTTAGAAAAAAACAATATTGATATTGATTATTTTTTATTAGCATCAGATTGAGTGAGAATTGCAAAGCTTGATGTTTTGTGAGAGGAAGGGAAAAAACAGTACCTCTCTACAAAACAAACACAACACCTTGTGACCTAAGAGATTCACTGGTCTCTTGAGAACATCAGGAGTCCACTTTTGCTGAGCTCTTGCTCTACCGTCAAAAACTCTTGGGGCTTATTTTTCAAAGAAAGAGAAAAAAAAACCCTCACAGATAATATGAGTTGTCTAACTTCTTTATGTATTAAAACTCTACCTTTTCATATGCCCTTTTGCAAGATCATTTCAGTAGACTGACTATAAGAGGTGAACAAACAAATACATTTTTTCATGTTTTGTAAAATTGATTGCTTTAGTAAACAAGACACAGTTTGGCTGTGACTCATAATAAATAGTAAACACAGGATGTTTACTATTTTTCGGGTGATGTTGGCAGCAAGCAAAACGAAGTTTGGCCACCATCACCTATTTGCAGAAAAAGAAGCTGTGTCAATTAGGACATCTTACTAGACAAGACAAGATCTCTCAACTTGAACTAAGGTTTTATTACCTTTATTATGGCTTTTGTTACTTTTATTCATTTAATTCAGAAGTTGTACTAATGCCTATAGCATTGACTGAAATTTAAAACCAGATTTTGTTCCAGCACTAACGAAATCCCTATCAAGTTTTGGAGATCTTTTAGAGTGCTAACTTTACTTTGGCTTTCCCTCTCTTGTCCACAAGCGATGAAAGAGAAAAGCACTTACACCTTGTGAGGATCTTCTGATGCAATCCTGTTTTCACTTCAAGCCAGTTTCAAATGATTTGTAAGAGATTGTAGAGAATTTTCAGCATAGGCATACATGAAATAATTTGTTGTTTGTTGTGATATGCTTATACTCACCTAAAATACCTGAATCAATGTTGAGAACCTGAATTGATGAGGAAAAGGGAATTTGGATGTACAAAGGTCACAAAAAGATGGATGCAGGAAAAAATATAATATACTGAATGTCCAGCTGTGCCTTGTATCAGTATTGTTGGACTCCTTTCCAGTTTTCTTTTGACAGAAATTTCTAATTAATTGACCTGATTCTTTAAATCTGTTGATTTTGGCAAGATTTCATATTCCAGTTAAAACTAGTCTGGTCAAAACTGTTGAATTCAACTGTGTTTGCAGGCTTAATGACTGACTTCTGCCCTAAAGCACAAGAATTTCCACAGTGTATGTTGGAACAGCGGTAGTAGACAGAACGTTTTTGATGGTGCAAAGGGACCCGGATAGATCACTGAAAAAAAGCCCTTCTGACAATGTTATGTACATAATGTTTTCCATCTATGGCCACAGAAAGCAGTGTCCCTACATAAGTTGGAGATCACCTCTTCATTGACTTAGAAAGCAAGTCCCTAACTGCCTATAGCTTATTAAAAAATTCCTCTTTTTATCATATTCTCCCTACTTAAACTGCACCTAATTAAAAATGCAATATTTTATTACCAATCTACTATGCATCCTTTAATTTTATTATGCCCTGCTGCCCAGAAATTCAATAGTGGACTGAATACACTTCACTCATTTTTTCTACATTGTTAAAGTGTTCCTTGGATTCATGTAATTTCAGGTTGATTTCTCTGTGAACTGTGCATGCAATTATCTAAGACCATGTCTACAAAATCTGCTGCTGTTTTGTTTTTAGAATTGTTGCGGTGTGATAGAAACAAAAAGCTCAGACTGCAATCTCTCATGAAGACTTCATTTTCTTTGTCATTTTTTTCTTATTGTAATTTAAAATGGGTCTGGTAGAATAGGAATTTGCTATTCTTGTTTGCAGACAGAATTCACAGGATAGGTTTGGTTAAAAAGCTGCAGTAAGAGCACTGCTCATTCTGATTATGCATTCAGTTAGAATGAAAGATACCTTAAAAATGTACAGTACTGCATAGTTCAAAAGACTTAGTACTGTGCAGGGTCAAAATTCATAGAATTGCAATTGCATAATGTACCTGAAAAATGTTCAACATGAGGAATGATAGTAGGTGGAGGGTTTGGGTTTGTTTTTGTGGGTTTTTTTGTTTTTGTTTTGTTTTGTTTTGTTTTCCTTGTGTGGTTAAAAAAAAAGAGAGGATGGAAAAGAATGAAATGAAAAATAAGTATCAATTATTCGTGAAAACAGGACTATGCTTTGTTAAACAGGCTTCCTTTCAATTAAAATGGAAAGTTAAAAGAGAGTTTATAGTTAAATAGCTTGTTGGAGGGTTATTCTTATTATTTCTTCTTGTTAACTAATAAACAGAAAAAGTTAGGAGTGTAAAATTCCAGGTAGACAAATGTCATAAAATTCTCCTTCACTATTTGGACTCTTGGCAACCATTTCAGAAAGACTAAAGGGTACCTGAGCATGGAAACGAAACTATTCTTTCGACATATCTAACTCTTTCAGGCCAGCAGGGTGGTATCAGCCATTGTCTAAGCTTTACAGGTTAGACTGTCTTCAAATGATAGGTGTGTGACACCCTTCACAAAAGGAAACGTCACGTTAAAAATTGAAAATAATAAGAAAAAGTTAGACAAATGCAGCTGTAAAGTATGAGTGGCTAAAATCAGAACAGAGAAAAAAATAAAAGGTGAATTAGCATATAGAAATGCTTGAGAATGCCATGACAACACACAGACAGGCAGGCTCGGGATATTTCACATCATTCCGTTTGACTTATTCTTGCCCCCTGCCTCTCAACTTTCAATCCAGGAGAACAAATGCTTTGTGTGCTATTTTCATGAATTCTTTGCACATTTACTGGCAGTTAAACCCATTTTCTCATTGTTAATTATAACACCTCTCCTGTTAGCAAATAAATAAATGCCATCCTAATGGTGTCCAATTCTTGATTTCTCCCTCTGGAAGAAAACAGTATTATTGTTACAGCAGCATGTTTAGGATGCTCTAGTCAAGATTCTGTCAATACTTTCATTAACTCATAGTTTCGGGGGTTTCAAAGCTTACAAAAAGTATTCTGTGCACAACTGGACAAGACCTGACAGTGCCTAGGACCTGAGCCTGGGGCCAAAGTCAATACAGCACTCTATGAAGCGTGAGTGAGCTAGGTAATTCTTAAACATACAAAGAATTTCTGTTAAGTGATATAGAAAGATCTGTAATACAAAGATATATCTAGCACAGAATCACAGTCATGTGGTCTTTGAAGGTACAACTGTGTTATTGCTTTATGTTACGTGCTTTCTGTAAATCAATGGCAGACTGATAAACACTGACTGTTCTGAGATAATCTGATTGTTTTTCCTGATTCAGTGCTATATGCCACACATAGTAGGCATATCACTTTTATTTATTCTGAAAAAAGCACAAGTGTCTGTCATTTTAGTTGCAGTAATTTATATTTTTTCTGAGGAAGATGAGTCTTCGTAAAACAGAAGCAATTTTCTCTACCATTATAAATCATGTAATATAGGAACTGTTATGACATTACATCAGTAAACTATACAGCTCCAACTCTTCCATCCTTTTAATGCCCAACAATTTAAAGAAATCAAAACACTCTGACTGGATTATATCTACAAGGCTAAATTAGTAAATCTATTGTTAATAAAAAGCCCAGTTGAAAACTCATTGGTGAGTGAAGAATTTTAAAAATTGAGGTAAGTTAAAAAATCTCAGCTATTTTTTGGTCTAAATTATACAAGCGGAAAAACTAACAAAGTACACTGGTATCCATAGATTTGGAGTATTTCTTATTTTAAAAGAAGTGAATCTTCAACAGGGGAGCACCTTCCTACCCTGTTACCTATAAAGGGCAAAAACTGATTGTGTAGGAGCAGGAAGGTTCCAAAGCTGGGAAATGTCACTTCCAGCTGAAGTGCATACCCTATTAATCAGAGGGATGCTCACAGTACTTGATAGGCTTTGTGGTGGCTTTTTCCAGACTACTGATGTCACTTTTGTAAAGTTTGAAGTCAGCCCTCCTTACATCGATCTTATCCATGCTCTGTGTCACACTTTCTTAACAAGACACAGACAAAGAGACCGGCTACACAGGAAGAAATGCAGACAGAAATTTGACTGGCATTTTGAAGATACAAGCAGGATGTTCTTCCAAGAAGTTTTCCCTTACACTTGGAGGCAAACACAAACGATCCTTTTGGGAAATATTATCAGCACCCTGCAGTCTATTGAAAGACTGCTGCACACAAACTTTTTGTTGCATATGTGAATATTTTCAAATTAAATACTCACAAGGCAATATTAGTTGGTTTCTTTACATTTAAGCAGGATGTTAGCAATAGCTTTTGCTTAACACTGGGTTTTAAAATGTTTTCCCAAGCATTAGTATATTGAATTTTCCATGTGTATTTTAACTGCAGTGAAGATTACAACCTTATTTAATGGCAGGTAGTAAGGATATTTTCACCAGATCATAGATAGTTATTATTGACATTTTTGTAGAGAGGAGTGGATCTTAATCCATGTAGCTTTTATTTCTAGCTGTGTTAACATACACTGAGGACACTGGAAATGCTATTTTGGATTGGGCAGTCCACCATAACAGTGGGAAAGGTGGAATTACTATAGCCTTCCCTCAGGGATTAGGCAAATCAGTTCACCAACTCTTACTCAGAAGCATATGAGAATTCTTGAGAGAATTTGGCATTTAGAAATTAAACTACAGCAGTTTGCCCTGCAAGTAGAGAGTGACTGTGAAACAGATGTTCTTATTTAGAAAACATGTTACTAAAAGAGCTAACCACTAATAAACCCTTGTCAGTAAGCCTGTTGTTTTATCAGAAAGAAATCTTAAACTGAAAAATCTCGCCCACCAAAACTTTGTTGTAATTCAATATAGTAAGAAAGTTTTCACTAGAAGAAAGAAAATTGATGTCCGTACATATGATATAGTCCAAGACAGGATGGAACTAAGATTATGGTTTACTGCATAGTCAATCTGAAAGTATCATATATGAAAGTTTATTTCTAATAAGATGGGTACCTAGGTGATCCTAGTAACTGAATTGGTTGGATGAGGCTTTGGGCAACCTGGTCTAGTGGAGGGTGTCCCTGCCCATGGCAGGGGGGCTGGAACTAGGTGATCTTTGAGGTCTCTTCCATCCCAAATCATTCTATGATTCTATGAATTTAGTACTCCAAAATATGTTTGATTTTAAAGGAAACTATTTAAAGAGGAATAATAACAGTTAATGCAAAATAAAGTTATGAAAGCATATTTAATATTTTTTTAGTATTGTAATAGAAGTTGATGGTTTATTTTTGCTTTTATTGAAGTGAATAGCATAATTTCAATTCTCTTGTTGGTTTCCTGGTGTCTGTTTACTTAACCTTTAAGTTGTTCATAGCTACTTGTGACTTAAGATGAAGTTCACTGAAGTATATTGATTTGAAATCGATGTAGAGATTCTGGTTCATGAGGAAACAGTAGCAGTTGCTTTCCATTGCTACAGCTAGACCCTTTGCCCAGGTGAAAGTACTATCCTCCGTTTGAGGATGTTTGACTCTATTTCTTACATGTAGGAAAGGATAATAATTTCATCTGAGGGAAAAGGATCTCAATCTCATGTTGGTTTTGCTCCACGTGGTATAAATTATTTCATTATTAGAATATGGATGTTACACTTTGTAATTACAGTCTTTGAATGTGGAGCTTTTCAACTGCTTATAAAATATTTAAATATGTGTTGAGCCAAAAGAAAAATGTATGTGACCTTGTAGTCTTTGACAAAGTCATTTGCCTGGTTTCTGGTTCCTGTTTCAGAATATATTTAAATAATTCATATGAAGACAGAGAACATCACTAGAAGGTTTCCAGAGCAACTTATTCCAGCATATTTGATAGAGCAGGTTAGATTGTTCTAGGAAAATCTGAAAAACCGATAGAGCAATGGAGGAAGCTCTAGCTGATCTTCTGATTTACTGGGTGAATGCATTGGGCTTTTCCATTCAAATAGATAATTCCTTATTAGTTTTAGCAGTTGTCTTTGTCTTCTGTGTGCATGAATTGAAATACTTCCTATAAAGCTGAACAAAATATTTCTGTAGACACAGGGAGAAAAAGCCTGATTGTCATTTGATTGGTGAACAAGATAACGTCAATCAGAAATTTCCTTTCCCAACTTATCTGGTTAGGTAAATACCTAAGGAATCATTATTTAAGTGGTTCTGTTACTATAATTTTTAATGGGAGATAAAAAGGACCACTATAATACACTTTAAAGATGACCCTCAAAGAGCCACAAATGCATGAAACCAGTCCTTCCAACTCTCATTACCCATTAAAAGTAGCATTGACCGATGCTCACATGGAGATTTTTAAGTATTAGTTCACATTCTTCTGGATATTTATTAAGTCAGGAGAAAAATCATTGAGGTCTACCTTGTTTTGCAGAGAAATAATTAATGATCTCAGGTCATAGCCCAGATAATTAAAAATAAACAAAACAAGAGTTAGCCAATAAAAAAATGGTGTGAGAAATGACTATTTCATGTGGACCTAAAGAGTGTTTATTTTCAGTATAATGTTAAGTAAAATAATTTATTATTTCTTACACTGTTTTGTACTATTTTGGGGAAACATAACCTGAATATCATGAAGTCAAGTTTCCCAGTATGAAACAATGAAATACTGGTAGTAGTTTCACTCTTTACTCTTCCTATATAAAAAAGATTGTCCACACAAATTTTTAAACAGAATACTTTGGGGTCAAATCAATATTTAGTGAAATCTGGCTTGTCTGTAGATTGCCTGTGTATGTATGAGGAGATTTTCTTTGGAGAGAAGAATTTTCAGATTTTTGAACAAACAAGAAAAGAGCTCTCATTTCCTTAGAGCTTTGTGCCCTGAATATTCATAGTAGCACATTTCAAACATATATTTCTTGTTTACAGTACTCCCATGTTCAGAGGGCAGACGTGTTACAAAAGAAAAAAACAACCGTAAGGATTGGGGGATTGTGGTATGGTGGACTCCAAAAATCCAGGCATTGTAAAATGGGCTAAGGCTGCATTAACAGATAGTACAACCCAGAGAGGGAGGATTTACTGAATGAAATAGTTGGTGTGGAGGAGCTTACATTCATTCCCTGCACAATTATTTCACACCTGCTGCAGCTGAACCCTGTTGACCAAACGACCATTACTAGTTGGAGAACATTCAGTGCATCCCTGGGGAACATGTTCTAGTTGAGTTTCATCCAAAAGGAAATGATCAGGGAAGCCAAGAACAGCACAACATCTGGGGATGACCAGATGACTGACTTCAAACACACACTAAAGTGTTGCTGTAACCATACCACCAGTTTATCAGTCCAGTTACTCTCTAACAGATCTTTGGCAACTCCTTGTTAATCATGTTCTTAAGTCCCACTACAATGTGTATTTTTGGGTCATGAAACAGGAAGACAAATTTCCAGCAACTGTTGTTCCTACAACTTAAGGCATTTGAACCCCATCTCAGAACAAGATTTACACATGCAATGAAGTAGATATTTAAAAGGCATAGTGTGAGGAGGTAGTACATCACAGGCACAAAATAATAATAATAATAAAAAAATTTTCAGTGTTTATTTTTTTCTACACTCAGATAAAGTAGCTGACTCAGAAGGGAAGGAAGGAAAGAAAGGAAATAAGAAGGTGTAATTTTATTTACTTTTGCAAAAAAAGTCTGTTCCAACAGATACTGATGTATTTCTGCAGACAAAAAACATAAAATTCTTCTCATTATAAACATTCTTATTAAGCTGAAACTCCATCAAGGTATGTATCTGAACTTCCTCTATGATAAAAGCACTTTGCATCTCTCTACCTTTGCCCAGCTTCCCACAGAAATTCAAATGTATATTCCAGGTACTGGCAATGATGTCAAAAGCCCATAGGTTGCCAAAATAAAGAAATTATTTTCATTATAAAGAACTGAGTGGGTTGAATCTACAGGGTTTGTTCTGTCAAATTCTGCTTTTGTCCACTATGATTGTCTGTGATAAACGCATACTGCGAATGGAAAGCACAATAATGGATTTCAGTAGGGATAGAAAGCTGCTTCATACCTATAATTTAATTCGTTAAAAATGTATGATTCACATACTTCTATTTGAAAGCATTTCAGACCTTTGGTGTTTCTATATTGGTAGGAACATAAATGTTATTAAAATTACCTAAGGTTGTAAACTAATAGAAGTTTACAGGTAGGCAGCAACTTGTTCCTTTCAGTTGAGTATAGTGCCTGAAGCTGTCTATACAGGCTTAATGCTCAGAAAAAGTGTCTTCTTTTAAAAAAAAATAAAACAACAGAAAACAGTGGCTTAATAGGGCATCAGGGTCTCAAACTTAGTTTTTTAATAACTTGTGTCTTATCGTATTGCTCCTGC
Organism: Aramus guarauna; assembly: GCA_013400195.1. Taxonomy (NCBI): domain Eukaryota; kingdom Metazoa; phylum Chordata; class Aves; order Gruiformes; family Aramidae; genus Aramus; species Aramus guarauna. The sequence goes on along the minus strand of VXBL01002500.1, from coordinate 920,273 downwards.
CAAACCAGCCAAACTTGTCCATTAAACATTTTACCAGCATACTGCTAATACAAAAACATGCATTTAAAGGTGATGGTATGATATGTTTACCGTATTTATTTGAAATACTTGTTTTGTTTCTATGCCATTCATGCACAATCCCTTCTCTGACATTATTGGTCTTAACTTGTTTCTCCTTTCTTGAAACCCTGTAGCTGTAATACTCCATTTTAAGTTACCACTTCCTACAAGTTTACTAGAAGTATTCCTTTTTCCACCCTGGCATTTGTATGGCTGTAGGTCACGATCACTCCTCTTTGGGTGTGATATCGGAGCACTAGGACTGGCTAGTATTGGCAAAGCTGTCAAATTGTATAGCTTGAGTTGAACATTGACTACAACTCTGCCGAAGGATGTAGCTGAGGAGCATATGTTGTATGGATCTGTGATATTTATTTCTCCCATCTGGATGATAGGACAATAACATGGTTCATCTGGCTACTGCCACGAGGAAGGACAGAGAGCAAAAAGCCTCCAGGAAGCATTGTCACTTACTCTGAAAATCGTATTTTTTTGAGGACAGCAGCAGAAATTATCTCTTTCCAGGGTTTCTTGATTTTATTTTCTCCTTAAAAAAAAAAACAAACAAACAAAAAAAAAAACAAATAAAACAACAACAACAAAAAAAACCCCACAACAACAAAAACACTTTCCCCTTCTATACAGCTGAACAAGTCATTAGCAAATAGCTCCCCTTCTCCCCATCTTCACTCAAGAAGTTTTAGCCCAAGTTGTGCAGGTAGACACCTAGAAGATACTGGGAATTTGAGTGGAGTGAGGCAGTACACTTCTGTCTTATTTATTTATTTATTTATTTATTTATTGTAATGCACATGAGGAAAAGACTTATTTCAGGATAGGAATGAATTTATACTCCAAGGTCAGACTATTTTAGCTTTAGAGAGAGAGAGTCCTGCTCAGATATCACCAACCCTTTCCATTGACTCAGTCCAGAACCCCATTTAAATCTCAACCCATTCCTTTTACCTTCACTTCCCAAAATATCACTTAATCTTCCCGTTCTTCTTCCCAACTTCCTTTGTCATTCTTTCTATGTCTGAGTTTTGTCCTTCTCAAAAGGGTGGCAAAATTCAGAATCACCTGTGCTACTGCAAAGTTTTGTGTTACTCTGCTTAGGCACAGAACTCTTTATAGTTAGCAAAAAATAAAAAAAATAGAACAAATATCACTGCTCTAAGTGCAATAGATAATTTATCATTGTTGAAGCAATAGCTCCAGTGACCACCTGAAGGTTATCTTAGAACTGTCAGTTTTCCACAGAGCCTAATTTGAAGACAGAGAAACTCTCTCTTTTTATTGTTATAAAAAAAATACAATTATTTGTACTAAAACGAGGAATAGTTCTATTCATGTTTTCAAAAGAACTTGAAGATGAGAGATGGAAATAGATTTTTCAAAGAATTTTTGTTCCAGAAACTGTTGCAAACACACATCTACAAAAAACAGGAGTAAGGAGGCCTGAGAATATAAATTATTTAGAACAGTGTGGGAGATGCTCTTCTTAGAGATATGCATTATCATATTAATATAGAACTTATCACAGCATGTAGTTACAGCAAAATAGGTCTTATCCATCCCTGAGGATGTCTGATGATGCCATATCAGCAAGGACCACCTCAATTTCACTTTGTGTAGGGTCCTTCAGCTGTGTCCCACTTGGCTTCCCCGTCTGTTACCAAACTTCACTTCCAAGTTCGGGTATTATTAGTACTCTTTCTTTGATTACATCAAAATGCATTTATCTTACAGAATGTGCTTATAGAAGTCTAGCTGAAAGGTTTGTGACTAGCAGCTGCCTATTTTCTGCAGCTATAGTTGATGATCTCACTCTTATTTGAATTCTTATCTCTTCCCAGCAACAATTAAGAATGTTCTGAATGAATTTTAAAAAATCTAATACTAACGTGGTTGGGAAGAGGGTTTGATAAAACATTAATGCATCAAGTAGATATCAGTATATGTACACTCCCCAGTGTACATATACTGATATCTACTTGATGCATTAATGTTTTTATAATGTTTTATATGGCAACATATGATTGCTGAAGACAAAGCATATTCTTCAGGCACAAAGGGAGAATTGTTTTATGACTATGGTCAAATGAAATGAAGAAGTAATTTTGAATTTGTTTTGTTTTCCTATTTTAAGGAAGAATGGCACAACACAACATAGGTGCCAATTAGAAGTGAAGAAATGGACAGAATGGACAAAGAGAAATCCCCAAGAAAAAAAGAAAGATAAAAGAAAAATAAAAACATTGGTTATTTAAAAAAAAAACAGTGTCTGCCTACGTGCCATTGAACTAAAACAAGTGGAGGGACAAAGCAGGAGCCTGCAGAGCCACAGATACAGGGGTTCAGACTGCTGCAGGGTAGTGCTCCAGAAGACACAAATTATTCCAAGTGAAGACAGCTGTAGTTCTACTTTTCCTCTGCACCAGTTCATATAGCAGCACAAAACACACCTAAGCAGTAAGAAGCAAATCATTGCATCACAACTGATGTTGTTGGCACAGTAGTCCTATCTGACCAGGATGCCTGAGCGAGGAGCTGGGGCACCTTCTGCAGTCAGAGCGCCCTGGAGCACTCCAGAGCACCTGAGGCTGGAGATGAGAGCAGAGCCTCAGTATTTCGCATTGCTCTCTGGAGACATCATTAGGCTCCCAGTACAGGTAGCTAGATGACTGAAGTTAGATGGTGTAAAGAGATTGTCTATTTCAGCTTTTGTGATCTTCCATTTTCTTCATTCTGAGCATCTGGAAAATATCTGAAGAGCCAACATTTAGCCTCTGTTATTTGTATAGTACTCTGTGGGCACCAGATGAGACGATAGAAGTGCAGATTAATTTGTACTGCACTGTTGCTTATTGGTCCTAAAAAGGATAAACCTTTATGCACAGGAAATTGTATACCACTGCAGGTTTTCTAAAAGCTGACTAGTGATGTGTTACCTATTGGCAAATATATTGCATGATTTGTTAGACGTACATCTTCCAATATTCCTATGTTGGTTCCATCAACTGTATGATTATTGCAAAATCAATACAATATTGAAAAAAATATTGTTGAAAAGTCCTTAGGCAGCTGGCTTTTGGTGGTCTATAATAAATGAGTATAACTGGCAGTTTTAAACCTTGCATTTCAGATGCATAAGTGTATATCAATTAACAGGTTAAAGATGCTGAATAAGCTCATGTGTTTGTCACCATTGCAGATCCATGCTCAGCTGTGTTGATGTTTTCCTTAATAAACACTTGCTCAAGGAGTCCACAAGCATAGTCTATAATCTACTCAGTTGGTTGCGGTAGGTTGACCTTGGCTGGATGCCAGGTGCCCACCAAGCTGCTCTATCACTCCCTCCATAAGCAGGACAGGAAAGGAAGAAAAATAAGATGGAAAAAAAACCCTCATGGGTCAAGATAAAGGCAGTTTAATAAAGCAAAAACAAAAGGCACCACGTGGAAGTAAAGGGGAAAAAAAAATAAAATTATTCTTTACTTCCCATCAGCAGGCAGGCTTCCACTTCCTGGGAAGCAGGGCTTCAGTACACGTAGCGGTTGCTCCACAGAACAAACATCGTAAATAATGAATGTCCGCTCTTCTTCCTCCTTTCAGCTTTTTATTGCTGAGCAGACATCATATGGTATGAAATATCCCTTTGGTCAGTTTGGGTCAGCTGTCCTGGCTGTGTCCCCTCCCAAGATCTTGCCCACCCATCAGCCTGGTGGTGGTGGTGGGGAATGTTGGAGACACATTCTGTGCCAGCACTGCTCAGAAATACCCAAAACCCTGGTGTGTTACCAACACCTTGCTAACTACCAATACACAGCACAGACCTGTAAGGGCTCATATGGGGAAAATGAACTCCAGGTCAGCCAGACTCAATACAATCTCCAACCCTATTCCATACCATTTGCATCATGCTAAGGTCCTGCATAACTTAATGCATATATATGTATATCTTCGAACCATTCTATTGTATTTAATTCTCATTATTGAAATCACTTCTTACCAACAGTTACAACTTAAACTGCATACTTAAACCTTCTTTATACCCAACATACAGTTTTATATATTCTCATTAACTACTATCGCCTGTCCTTTAACAGATAGATATTGTTCTCCCATTCCATGGGCTTCCTCTCCTCCTCCAGATGTTCACAAACAGGCTATGACCTTGGCCCATTCTGTCAAGATGGATGTTCAGGACAGGAGAAGCCGTATGTTCGATTGTTGGGCACCAGCATCAGATTGGTTTGGGTCATTGTTGCACTCATCTTGTTCCTTGCAAAACTCACTCTTCATCGGTTCAGGTCGTTCCTGCTACATTACTTCCTACAATTTACAACTCACATCACAGATTATTTTTCCCCCAAGGTTAAATCTCCCTGTGGCACACACCAGGTCCCCATCTCCGCACATTACCCACCAAGTACAGCCAGGTTCTTGAGCAAAGACAGTCCCAGGAATGGGTTTGCCTTTTCCCATGGGAGGAGCAATCCACACTGTCTTCCCCAGCCACTTCCCCATGTGCCCTGCTGGGACCTTATCTCCTCCCACAGTATGTAGGGGGTTTTGTTTTGCCAGCACCAGGGTGGTTAGCAGATCCTCTGGCGTTAAACAGCCAAGTGGCTTCTGCTAAATTTGTGCCCCTGTGCTCCCGTGCCCCATTGTCAACGCTCTCAGCAGTCTTTAATAGTCCACTATATCTCTCAATCTTTCCAGGGGCTTGTGGGTGATAGGGGATGTGATACACCCACTCAATGCCATGTTTCTTCGCTCAAGAGTTTTCTGACTCTCTTTTGTAAGTGCATCATTGTTTGCATGCATAGCAAATTTCAGTAAGGTGATGACATTCAGTTTCCAGAAATAATGACACTATATGAAATGGGTATCTCACAGGCAGTAGTAAGAGCTAGGACACTGCTCTCACATTTATGGAAATGCCAGGGACATACTCTTTATCAGGGCACAATAGTGTCCTGAGCATCCAGGTTTTCCTATTACTTCTCATACTATTGCTTTCTTTTTGAGCAATTGATTTTCAATAGAATATTGCTAATCACAATTATGGTTTTTTTGTGTCTCCAACGCAGTCATTTACCCTACATAAACATTCAAACTGTGTCCATTAGGTACACATTCAGTTTACTAAAATTGTGAAATTTTCATCTTTAGAAAAGAAGACAATACTCATGGAGATTTTGTGTTCTCCACATGAATATTTGTGCAATGTACTTAGTGTGGCAACATATGATTGCTGAAGACAAAGCATATTCTTCAGGCACAAGAGTACTTCTTGTAATGGAAATGAATGACAATCCAGTCTCTGTGCAGGTTGGGGCGGGAGAGAGGAGAGGTGGATGAGATGCATTAAGTGCTCAGTGCAAATTCCCAAAAGCTTATGAATATGCAGAGGTATCAGTGAGAATGCGTGACTATGGGAATATTTTCAGATGATAATTCTAGAGTTTCCTCAACAATCTGTATGTAGTTTGCCATCTGCAAAGCCTCTTAAAGGAGTATGAATATGGAGTAAGTGCAAAATGTAACAAGGCCTATTTACAAAATGAATTGGCAGATTTCATTTTGTTTGCTCTGGAGAACTACTGCAAATATGTTCATTCAAAATTTTATTTAATTTATGCTAATAAAATAAGACAGATCAGTAATAGAGAAGAAAAAAGAGCATAGTAAACCACTAATATGTGAGATATGAAAGCTCTATATTTTTTTGCAATTTTGATCAAGTACTACATTTTATGATTTTATTTTTTTTCTATATGATACTATCTGACCACCCCTGGGGCACCAGGAAACCCAAAGAAGTTAGAGTAATTGGTTAGAAGTTGCCTAAAACCACTATTCATCTGCCAGAAATGTATCAAAGCTGACAAGTTTTCAAAACCTTTTCATTTGAGTGATAATGTAAGCAAAACACAAAAAGGCAAATCACTTCCACACTTCTACATGATCAAATGAAATAAATGCTGCTATCTAAGAAATACTTTCAAAAATTTGTTGCAATAATTTTTCAGCAAAATAAAACATTTTTCCTCAGTGAGGGAGAGTTGGAAACATAATGAATGTTGTTCAAAGTATAAGCCAACTTAAAGTGCTATAAATCATGAAGACCAGGAGCATTCCTGACTTTCTCTAGATGTGATGACACCTTGGTGAAATGTTGGATGCGAGAGATCCTGTTCTGAAATGATGATATACCATCATTAGCCACACTGTTCCCCTGTCGATGGGCACTATACTGATGACCTGTACCTGACCTGGGAATAAAGACATAAATGTACCACATCCCATCAGGATTTGTCTGTGCTTACAGTCTCTTACTTACATCAGAGCTATATTAAGTGTATTTTTCAACATATAGGCTTTGTTGTTAGTACTCTGTCTGTGACAAACTATGTGTGCCAGCAAGGGCAAATGGGTAAACTAGGAAGGGAGGGGGGAAGCAAACCAACCAAAAAAGTCTCATAAGCTTCCAATTTGGTTTTCAGCACCCAAAGACTACAAGTTTCATTTAATCACCTCATACTAATTCATGTAAATGTTATATGCATTCTATTTTAGGAGGGAGTCTGACTATAATTATTAATAAATAATAATTATTGCATTAGTAATACAGTCTACTTGTTTATTGTTTAATCATTTGACTTTATTTACTCGAGGGAAGTGATGTGAGATTGCACGTAATTTTGCTGTATAAACAGCAGATATTATCTGGAAGTTTGGAACTGGTCATCTTCTTTATTCTTGCTGTCTTCTACCTGATTTTGAAGAGGCAGCTTAGGCTGAGGTTTGCAGAGCATCTGAAGTCTCACAGTTGTTAGAAAGAGACAGTCTCACTTGTCTTTCCATGCTCCCAGGTATATCATTCTGACCCTCTCCAATGCTTTCTGGACATCCCACAACCCAATTCATCCCATTAACCCTTATTTACCCTCTTTTTTTATTTCCCCTGACTTTCTGAGTTGAGAAGGCTCAGTAAGGGACTCGGCAAGAACCGGAGGGGTGTAAGACAAATCAGGGAAGTATGTGTCTGGCAGCAGGGAGGGAAACAGTCAGAGGGGCAACAGGAGCCCTTCTTTCAGTGGTGGTGGGCTGCTAGGCTGGCCTGTTCATCTCTGGAAATTGCTGCCACAGGTTCCCAAGGAAAGAAGTAGGTTTGATCTTTGGGTCCTGGTAAGACAGCGTTTCAGACAAGCCTGTGAAGTAGAGGGAGGCAAAAACCCCCCAACAACCCCATATTAGACTGTCTTTCTGCAACTTCCTTCAGGTTTCCTAAAGCTTGGTGTACTGCCTTCTTGGATCCCTGATGATGTTTCCCCTTTTAGTATGTAAGAGGGAATTTAACTGCTTAACTAATTGCCGTTAATCACATTTCTACTGATAACCCAGCTATAGCACTATACCAGCATGCCTTCTGAGATGTAATCTGCCAAACCACCTTAGTATTCCTTGCTTAGGCATGCCAAGGGACCGTGCACACCTGCAGCATGTGCAGCATTGGAAAAGGAGATGACTGACAGAAACAGGAGAAATACCACAACTCTAGGGGAAGAGACAAAAGCAAGGGTATGCTGAAGCTGCTGTCTTCCTCCTCCATGCAGACCTCGGTCTGAGCAATGCTGGAAAAGATGTTTAAACAATGATGGCTATTGCTTCCCCTGTGTGTATCCCCCTGAGAATCTCTGTGCCTGCATCACTGGGCTCATCATGTTGTTCTCTAGGTGTTAATGGTAATAACTAAAATTAAAAGTAAACAGGTTGCCTGATAATGGTCAGAAGCCTCCGTGAACATATATAAGCTATTTCTGTCTTCAGAAAAAATGAGTAAGTGGGGATTTCAAATCAACAGAAAACATTTACAGATTTTCATGGATATATGCGGTGTGATACATAGCATATGCTCACATGTTTCTTATAGTTTTCAATGTAATACAAAATGGTGATTGTTTCATAACTCTATTAGAAAAATAAAAGAAGGGATCTCTGAAACAGATAAGCTGTTTATCTTCATAGCACAGTGAGTGTTCCCTGAATAAGGTGTCAGGATGCTAAAACATAGCTGCAAAGCCAATAGATTTTATTAACATGCTTTGATCCATCTCTAGTGCTGTTTGATGTTTGGTTAGAAAGCCTTCATAAGCCAGAAGTGTTATTTCTCTGGGGCTGTGGCTTTCTTTTATTCCTGTTAGTGCCCGGATCTTATAGTGAAATACAAAGATTTGTCACAAAGAGACATATTAGGAATTCATAGTATCTGTAGCTCACTTTGAAGATGTTCTAGTGTGTCTTGGACTTTGATCCAACAGAGTTCTCCTCACAAGCAAACAAATTTATTTTATGACTGTATTTTGAGCTAATTTATTTCAGATTATCAGCACCACATTAGGTATGTTGAAGGCTCACATTTAGTGAGTTATATAATAAAAAATAGTGCCTTTAACAATAGTTCATTCATGAAGTCTTTGGACTTGCTTAGTTTAGAAGTACTTTTGGTTTGTGTTTTTTTGTTTTTGTCAGATAAGATGCAAAATAAGGTGTGAGGTATGTAGTTCTGAAACTAATTTAGAAACCTTATTTTTCCAAAGCAAAGTGCAAGCAAAGTGTACCTTTTTAAGCAGTTGAAAATCAAGCTGCAATGACTGAGCTGTTCTGTTAAATAGCTTGTTTTGTGCTCAGTGTAGTAAACAAACTTTGAAGCTAAAAGGAAAGTGAATTAGGCTGCCTCGGATATATTGTACTTGGGACAGGTACACTCTATGGTGAGCCCTGGAGTCCTCATCCCTTGTCATCCAGCAGAGAGGATGACTTCCCATGCCCTGCAAAGATGTGTGTCCAGGTTTGCTTCTGCAGGAAATCAGGATGGATGTCCTGTGCTGTCCACTACTGTTGTAAGCAACCATCATACAAAGTCTGTTCTGTTAACGGTGTTCCGTTGTTGTTCTGTATATGGTACCACTATGCCTCTCCGGGAAGGTTTTCTTTCCCTTTGGAAATGAGGAAGAAAGGATCGTCGGTTTTAGCTTTGTGGGCGAGATGGCAATTTTTGGCAACTGTGAGCTTTCTGTTTACTGATGGGGAGAGAAATGGAGCAAAGCTGATGTGTGCCTGTTTCTCATCCAGTTTTGGAGTCAGGATGCAGCCAGAGCATGCTTACAAACACTCCAGGTCCCATGGTAGACATGTATCCTACAGGTTAGATTTCTGGTTTAGCCAGACTATTTCTACAGTTTATCATTCATTATACAGTAGGTTCAGGTTTGTGCTAAAATTATTTGGAAGAATTTTAGGACTCTATATCCAAAGACTCAAGCAGTAATAGAGTAACTAGCTGCATGTTTGTTGTATTAGCATAGGTTTTTCTTTTTTGTTTTAGAGACAAAGATACTGTGTCTGCAAACTGAATGTCATCAAAATAACAAGCATGTGCTGCTCAGATTGAAACATTCCTATCCAAACCAGGTGCCGTTAAAATCCTCTTTGAACACTGTCTCTGGTCAAAGAAGCATTAGAGAATTGAAATGACATTTTTAAAGAATCCCACATAGCTAGTAGAAATCCCTTTGCATAAGATAAATGAATTGTTTCTTTAGGGATGGTGCTGCAGAGTTTGCTGAACAGAGAGTATGTCAAATTTGAATCTCAAGTGTACAGCACAGTTGTTTAAAATATGAATAAAAGCAGGAAAAGATAGCTGTTCCTGACTAAGATAATTTTGTTCTTGTTTTGTTTTGTTTTGTTTTGGTTTCTTTCTTTCTTTCTTTCTTTCTTTCTTTCTTTCTTTCTTTCTTTTTTTTTTTTTTAGCCAGAAGGGAGTTTTAACTACCTTATTTTAATTTTTAAATAATGTATTTTTTAATTCTCTAACTTTTTTTTTATTCCCAAAAAGGGTTTCACATTGCCGTCTACTTGTGGGAAAAACATTGTATTTTCAAAATTCTTATGTACTTGGAATTGTTTCTGTAAGTGTTTATTTGAATTCTCACTTGCAGAACCCTTGCAAGCAGGGAAGAGCTAAATTTGCCTCTGAAGAGACAAAAGATGCCCTACTGCTAAGGAAATGTTTTGTAGTGGTAGACTGAAGGGCAATGAAAAGGACATTAACAACTATGTAGGACTTCAGATCACAGGATCACAGAAAGGCTGGACAGGAGGGACCTCCTGGGATCATCTAGTCCAACCCACATGCTCAAGCAAGACTAGCTAGGGCAGGTTGTCCCGGACTGTGTCCTGTTGGGTTTTGAATACGACCACAGATGCAGACCCCACAACCTCTCTGGGCAACCTGTTTGACAACCCTCACAGTAAAAAAGTTTTTTCTTATTTTCAGATGGAATTTCGTGTGCCCATTGTCTCTTGTCCTGTTGATGGGCACTACTGAGAAGAATCTAACTCATTTGTCTTCATTCCCTTCTATCAGGTATTTAAACATATTGGTAAGATTCCCCTGAGGTTTCTTTTCTTCAGACTGAACAGTCCTAGCTCTCTCAACCTCTCCTCATATAAAAGATTCTCTGGTGCCTTAATCATCTTAGTGGTCCTTCACCGGACTTAGTCCAGTAAGTACATAACTCTCTTGTACTGGGGAACCCATAACTGGAGACAGCACTCCAAGTGCAGCCTCACCTCTGCCAAGTAGAGACGAAGAATCATCTCCCTTGACCTGCTGGCAACACTCCTCCTAAAGTAGCCCAGGATGCTGTTGGCCTTTTTTGCAGTAAGGGCACATTTCTGGCTCATGATCACCTTGTTCTTCACCTAGACTCTAAGCTCATTCTTGGGAAAGCTCCTTTCCAGGCAGCTCTTCCCCAGCATGTACTGGTGCTTAAGGCTATTCCTCCTGAGATGCAGAAGCATTTCCCCTTGTTGAGAGGTTTCTGTCAGCCCATTTCTCCATCCTATTCCAGTCCCTCTGGATGGCAGCATGACCCTCTGTTGTATCAGCCACTCCACCCAGTTTTGTACCACCTGTGAACTTTCTGAGGGTGCATTCTGTCCCATCATCCAGGTGATTAGTGAAGATATTGAACTGTATTGGCTACAGTATCAACCCCTGGACTACTACTGAACCACTGCCTCCTGGCCTCCAACCAAACTTTGTACCACTGATCGACCCTCTGAACTCAGCTGTTCAAGCAGTTTTCAATGCACCTCACTATCCACTCACCCAGCCCACCCTTCATCAACTTCTCTCTAAGGATCTTACAGGACATACTAGAACATGATGTCAAGAGTGTTACCAAAACATATGTATGCCATTTTTTTCCAGTGAAAAAGTAGTTGAAGATCCATATACACTGCTTAGAAATACACACTTGATAAGATTGATTTCTATAAAGCTATCAAAAACAAAAGAAGCTAATCAAGTAAGAACAGCTTGCAGACAGAAAAGTAAAAAACTAGATTTGTGGTTAGTTTTCCTTCAAAGCATTACTAACTGATGTCCACTGGAGCTTTTGCAGAAAAAAATCATCAGACTGCCATGCTGACACTCTTAGGCTAATAGCATAATTCTGTCTACTTAGTCTTTCTCTCCAAAATATTTTTTTTCCCTGTGGCGATGGGATGCAGGATGATTTTTAATCTCTTTTGGATAACCTATGTCAATATTTGACTGTACAGTTCTGACAACTGTGAGCTGTATGTGTAGTAAAACTTGTTCAAAAGGGCTCAAAATGCTTCCTTTCATAAGTTACAGTCTGAAATCTGTTCTATTTTCCTGTGACAAACCAAGTCAGAGCAGAGGCTTCCCTTTTATTTTGTTTGTTTTTAAGTGAATAAATTACATTATTTAAACACTTCTGGGACAGCAGATGACATAACACACTATACAAATAATGGCACAGTGATCTCTTCATGCTAAAGTAAAAATATTGGAAACAGACAGATTTTAATTTGATTCGATTTGAAGTTATTTAAGAAAACAGAAGATGTCTCCAAAACTTTGATAAGAGCTTAATTTTAATTTTCAGTACACATATCAAAATTACTTATTATGTGAGTTTTCATTTAAAGTGAGAAGTTGTAAGCCTTCTATCATTCTACCCTGGGATGATGTGCAGTTTTCACTGAAGTCAGGAGGAAAAATATGCACATGAAATACAAGGGCAGGTTTGTATCACTAACCTACAGTTGAGTTTCAATTTACAAATAAGCTTGATCATGTTTATAGGTAATAATTTATCTTAACATCTGCATGCACAAAATCCTAAACCACAAAAGTCCATTCAAATAAGAAAAACAACTGAGACATGAAAAGGATGAGATTTTTAACTGAATAAAATATAAAGATCTGATTACAAATACAAGCATCAAATTCTTACTTAAATCAGTGACAGCAGACAAAGCATTTTCCCTATCTTCTTCCCTTACTGGTAACTTTCATGCAAGGGTCATTGGAATCATAGACCAAGATGTAGACAACATAAATCACTGCATATTCAATACAAAGACAAACTTTAATTCCCTTGTTGGAAAATTTTGACCTAAAAGATGAATTTTTCAGAAAGTGAACACAGCAAAACCAAAATAGTGTCGTTTCAATTTTAGCTGAATTCTCTCTAGAAGCTAGTAGATAATGTCTCATCATAATAAATAAACATTCTCATGTTGTGTGTATATTTTAGCTGTCATCTGACGAAAAGGTAAATATCATAGTACTTATTTACAAAACCCATTCTTGATCTTCCTAAATTACATCTTGCTTCAAAAATAAGCAACCAGCTACGAAGCAGATGTATACTGACAAACCTCCACTGAACTCAACCAAGCTCTGCCCATTTACACCCCCTCAGGGTAACACAGAAGTATATAATAGCCTAAGATGAGATTTTAAATGTAAATGCACATTACCATTAAGGAATAATTTCATACAAGAACTGCAGAATTGGTAAAATATACAGCTGTCTTAAGAATATGAAGGCTAAGTGTGTCCAGCTGCCAGAAAGTATGAATATCAGAAGCCTGTGAAGTGTTTTTGTGATGCTTTCGCAGTATCTAATATAAGCATGTGTTATAGTACAGATATTTACTTTTAACTGAATGCCTCATGATATTTGAAATTAGAAGGTCCTATATAGCAATCAAATAATTTATCTCACATTTTATGGAAAGTTCTTACAAAAATACTCTTAAATTATATTTTGAAACCTTCAGTAAGTAAACAAGCTTAATAATCCACCGTCATAAAAATACAGAATACTGAAACAAGTTCTGTGATTTACCCAAATGACAGAAAAATCATGTTAAAATACTACTATTGTAGCATTTTTTGTAAATCTAGAACTTGTGTATGGTTGTGGAATCCAAACCTCTTTCAGCATCCTGATGCTAAAATTTGAACTTTCTTCTGAGACAGTCCATCGACTCTTTCGATTTGAAATATCTTGGGGAGAAGAGGCTGTTTCCTGGAGAAAAGAAAACCATATGATCCCAAATATTACCTGTGTTTTTCAAAAACTTGTACAACTTCTATTGCTGATCTGCCTTATAAAAGCAAAACATCACTGTTTCTTTTGTCAGTAGGAAAACTCATTTGTATTAAACATCATAGTGAAAAAAAAAAAAGGCCACTATCAAACCTCTGCTGATATGAACACAATCAGGATTTCACATTAGCTTTGCTAAAAAGACCCCTTTTCTCTTCATCACAGGCTGCTAAAATCAGGGTGGATGCAGTTCAAGCAGTTAATATCTTATAATCATCCTAAAGCTAAAGGTAAGGAGAGAATCAAGGTGCATCTAACAAATGTGTGCATATGCTTAATATGTGTCTCTGTAATTTTGAACTGGCACAGATTTGTATGTATGTGAGCTAAAAAGTATTACAGATTTCACTTATGTACTAAATCTTTCAAATACCAAGTTAAATTCAATGTTTTTTTTCTTGGTCAAAGCCTACTACAGTACATTATCACAGAATCACAGAAAATGGGCTTGGAAAGAACCTCAAGAGATTATCTTGTCCATCTCGTGCCTCAGGCAGGATCAGCTCTCCCAATGACATTTCTGACAGACGCTAGTTTAACCTGGTCCTAAAAACCTTCCACAAATAGATTCCTCATATCAGTAAGAAATGTATTCTTACTCTTAATTACATTAATGTACCAGTTAAACACTGATTTTTTTAACCAAAAAACCCCAACCAACATTTCAGACATTCACTGCATTGAAAAAACCAAACAAACACAGACCTTTGGGCTTCCTGATTCTCATTTGCTTACCATTAACAACTCTGAAACAAGAGAGTAAATAATATAGCTGATCATCAGCAAGGCTGGACTGATTTAATTTTGCTATTTAGTAGATACAAAGAAGGTGCAGCCCTAACAGGACAAGAACTTCATCTTCCTGGGTGGAAACTGGTGCTTGCAGAGACTGACTGTGTACACTGGCAGGTATTTGTAGATAGGAGAAGCACAACAGCTGTGTGGGTAGGGGACATGCCCGTGTCAGGGTGCATATACAACTACGGGTACGTAAGGATGCGTGGGTGCTTGAATGCCACCTCTCTCTGTTTGAAATTTCACTGTCTGTGGTACTTTGCAGACCATAAATACCCTTGAAAGATTTTTCTCCCTGCTGATTCTTTGTTCTGTTTCTTTTTTGTGTATGGATAATTATGGTGGTAATTTTGCTACAACATTCTGAACTTGCGTGATTTTTAGTAAGGACTACATGGATTTGAATCTGTCAGCTAGTCATAATGCTTCCTCAATATTACCCATTTAATGTCAATTATAGACAAAAAATAGCCCACTTATTGTCTCATATTAGCATCCACATCAATAATTGTGCAGAACAAAAGGCATAAACTGAGACCATCTGCTCTCACTACAATAATCTACCTAAAAAAGCTTAGCCAGTAACTCACAGTAAAAGATTCTGATGCGTTTGTCTGGGATCATGCTGTTTAAGTGTCTTTTGTGATTAAAATTATTACAGCTTTGGCCCATCACCTATTAGGACATATATTTCCTCATTTCAAGTAAAATATTGTCATTTTATTTTTATTACTCTATTAAATTAAGATGACTTCTGCTGCATACCTATAAGCAAAAATTGTACTTTTATACTTCATTGTCACTCTCGTTTCTGTTGACACTAACAATACTTAGACATTTCTAAAAAAATCATATACGCTGCAGATTTTTATTGTTTTGACAAGTGCACAACTCTTGAGCTGTGCTAAATGCCAGTATAATGCCATATCAAAATATAAAATGTTAACCAGAAGTGCCATCATGACCTGAAAAGTAAAAAAGAAAGAGAAGAATATTTAAAAGCCTACAATCACAAAAGATTGTTGATATTTAAAGAGAATACACTGTGACTTTTCTCAGCATTGGATATGTGGATTTTTTCCTGGCAGCTTGCAAGAACAGATAGGAGTTTAAGAAACACTCACATAAAAGTATAAAAGGGAGGCAAATCCCTGCTGTTTTATACCAGTGTCCCTATTCTATTCTCTAGCATGTCAGGCCTGTCAAGACATCTCAGTTTTCTCCTTCTAACAAAAATATGTAAATGAAAATAATGCATTGCAAATGCCCAGTGCATTTAGTACAATGTCTTAAATGTTTGGTTCTGATCAACTGCAGATTCAGTAAATGCTTAAGATTAGATGTTCCCTAACCCCCGATGACAACCATTGAGACTTGATTACAGGCTGTCTTTGAATAGCAAAATATAGTTTTTTTTCTCCAAACTGAAATATGTTACATTTGCTACGTCTGATTTTCCAATATGCTAAGCACCCATCTTTGTCCTTGATTTCAAATGGATTTTTACATGTTCACAACATGATTTGTAAGCTGTGGGACTTCTTTATCATCCTATTTATGCTATGAATTTGATAACAATTTGTTTCACAATATTCAAAATAATACTTGGGAGTAAATAAAAGATAAATTATCCCTTTAGAAACTTGGATTATAAACTATGATACTGGTAGTTCATGAACTGACCCTATGACACCTGAAAACAAGGGTCAAGAGGACACTCAAGAGTTCATGTCTATTTCTAGGTTTTCAAGCTTGGCTTAAGTACACGATTTTGGGATTGGAGAAATTTTAGATTTAGGCTAAGAAAAAGAGGCTGATGTGGTTGTATTAATGGTTAATCTGTCTCTTTATCAGTCCCTGCCTAGTAACAGTTGAACAGCTTGCTGAGTTTTAACTAAATTTTGGGATTAGAAGTCTCTTTCAGCCCGCTTAGGTCAAGAATCCAAATCAGAGATCTTGATGAAAAGAAGGCATGTAGAGTTATCCAGTATATATTGGCCAATAGTAGCTAGCTTATATACCACATGTATATAGCCAGCCAATCACCACATGTGTAGTGGAATAATTAGCTTGAATACATCAGTGGGACTCTGTGCTGGTTTTTGACTGGCAAAGGTTCTCAAAATAGAGACTGGCAAATGATCAGGGACGATTAAGGAATGAAGTGTGCAAAATATATATATGCTATCTTTATGAATTTTGGGAGCAATAGGAGAAGGCTGACTTTGTAGCTTAGTATTCAGTCACTTTTTGAGAAGGAATAGATCACATTCCTGCTCTAAATGAAAGACAGCAAAATTTGAAACTGTACTGCTTTATCAAGTATAGGCACTTTAACTACTGAGTTACAAGATACAAGATGCCTAACCAAAAAGTGACTGAAAAAATATTTGAAATTAATAAAATGTTTTGGTCAGTGTTGAGGTTTTTGGTTTGCCTTTTTTTTAAGTTCAAAGTGATTCTTTCTAAAAATTCAATGTTATCATAGTAAAAAATAAAATAATTTTTTTAAAATGGAAATTGAATTCTCACAGTATGGCCAATGTATGTTGGAATGTAATTTTTAATATTTTTGAAAGAAAAGTAATTATACACATTCCTGCCAGATCCAATTGGAAGGTCTTTCAAGCTGTTCTGGATCATGCAATTTATTCTTCCCAAAGTCTGCACATGTCTGCACAACTACAATATGGAGTAATGTGTAGGTTCAGGCCTACGGCTAGCACCATGGCAGGTGTTCAGCAAATTGGCAAGTCATTATTTTAGCCTTCATCTGCTTAACAGTGTGGGAATGTGGGCTGTATTTATGAGATCAGGGCTGAAATTTACTGTGTGCTCCACCTGCTCCAAAAGTAATAAAGAATAGATAGCAATAAGTGCAATATGGGATAGTAATTTTGAGTAGCTATGTAAGCTAAAAATTTTCCACTCATATGCTATGATTAATAATGCCATATGCAAATTATTTTCTTGAAAGTGAAATCCTATAAGCAAAGTAAAAAAATAATCAAAAGCAAGCAAAGTAAAAACTATAATTTTTGTCATATACCTGGAAGAGGAAAAAATTACCTAATGGCATGGATTCCTCTCTGCTGCTTTCCATTAGCCTCAAGTCTACAGGCCTTTCCGAGCATGATGAGTTCTTTTATGCATGTTAACATCATCCAGCAACAGAAGGCGCACTTCTTTTCATGACAGATATGGAGATTCATATCCAAATTTTTGAAAACTACATGTAAAAATCCATCCTATTTTAAAAAGAGAATAAATATATAATGATCTAGATTGTTAATTCTTCAAATTAATTTAATTCTGGACTGATTTATAAAATTAAATTTATTTTACTTAACTGAAACTATTCCTTTCCATTCAGTTCTGTTCCAAATTCATAAAGTTCAGATTGTCTCTTCTCAGTCAAAAAGATTTTACCACACTTTTTTCTCACAAACTGACCCGTATTTTTATATACTAGAGGACATTATCTAAGGACCTTAAGATCAAGGGAGTTTTTGAAACCCCAGACTGGTTACCTTGGAAGCTGACTATATCTGGACAAAAAGTGGAAGAGTTAGAACTATCCTTACAGAATGATATTATCAAGAATTCCTGATTAAAATAGTTTGCTTGATTTCCTTCAATCTTAGCCCCATACTTCATTAGACAGCACAAGTGTAAGCAAAAGCACAACCTAACAATTTTGAATTAGGAAAAAAAAAAA
>VXBL01002500.1:851914-902181 GCA_013400195.1 Aramus guarauna | reverse complement strand
AAAAAAAAAAAAGGAAGGGGGGAGTAATTTTAAAGGCACAAATATCATCATTTTAATGACCACATTCTGGGTACCTCAACTAAGTGAAAGTGTGGGGGACTGGTGAACTGCAGAATCTGACAAACCTAACAGATAATCTCAACAGGAGTAGGCAACCAACCAAAAAGCCCACTCGTGAAGGTCTTAAGAACTTATCACAGACAAATAGGACACTTAATTTTTAGTAGACGTGACTTTTAAGCTCTGAAGTGACTTCTTCATGTTGAATTGCATCCCCTGCTGAATAGTATGTTCTGTAGTGGTCTTCTTATAGTCCAATAGAAATTATAAATAAAACCCAGAAGACTATCTAAGTGTCTTCCATAATAGTCTGTAGTTATTATCTTCCAAGAACTTTATTGCATCAATGGTGCCAGAAAAATGTGCTATCAGCCATTAGTGGTGAAAATGTTAATGAGTTGTACCCCATTCAAAGAGAAGTAGAAAATCTAAGGTAACTGATTATACTGCAGCTGGTAAAAGATGCAACATAAACTGCTTTAAGTGTGAGGTAGTCTGCACACAATATTTCTGTTTTGGAAGTTTCTGCAGAATGTGGACAAATTATAATATCAATTTCAACATGAGTCACCAAAATGTATTAAAGTTTTACTTAGAAAGGTTATAGTTCCTAAGAAAAGCGTTCCTAAAAGGAGATATTTTTTCACTCTGAGTTGATACTTTTCCCACAGTACCAGTAAGAAGTTCTTATCTTCACATCTGCCTGGTTAGAATGGAAATAGCCAGATGTACTAAAGGAATGCTCAGAGCTATGACAAAAAAGGTGCTGAGAGGTGCTCATCCAAGCAGAAATCAGCCTGTACTGGACTTCTGACCCTCCTACTACAATCAAGTGGATTTTGATAGTCTTGTGAAGATTATTGTCTATGTACAGAGTCATCAAGTTATAATTTATCATAATCAACAAAATCTTATCAGTCTCTAGCACATAAAGAATTTCTATGAAGTATCAACAGAGTACACAGAGAAGGAAATGCAAGAATGAAATTCATCTCCAATCCTGGAATACTTACAAAGACAGTGGCATTTCAAGGTTAACTTTGTATCCACATCAGGGGATAGTAAACTGTAAATTGTCCTTGAAATTAGATTTTGGGGTTAGTTTGGTGAAAGCAGTTTCTCAGAAATTAACCAGAACAGTGAGAACAATATTTTGTTCCTTTGAATGTAAACCTTTTAGATTTTTTTTTTTTAAGAGAAAGGATAATTTCCCCAAGATTTAAAAAAAAAATAATAATAAAAAAAAAAAAATTACACAATGCTTCCTACCCTTATATTTCATTTCAAGCTCTAAATTACTGAAAAATTGAGTAAAACTAAAGTGTGTACTAACAGGTCACTTCAAATGGAGATCTTTTGCTGTGATGAGTATTCTAAGTTCTCCTGTCTAATATTATGATTTTGACATCTTCACCTTGAAATGTAAACCATCTGAATAGTAAAAATGAGAAAAAATTTCTTTGGTTAAGGTAGTTCTTGTTAGAAGGGCACAACTACTCCAGTGTAGTCTGGTCACTCCATTTTATAATATGTTCTAATTCAAATTATTTTAGACTAGAGACAGGGTCTCACATCAAAGGACAATCACTTGAACACCAGGTTATTCTGAAGTAGAAGGTTTTCTCATTCTCATTATTTGTTCTACTTGGAGCATTTTCTGCCAGGATCATATTACCCTCTGTTTCAGAGCATCTCCTGCATTTCTTTTGGTTGCATAGGTCCATTTAAGTAGGGTTAAAAGATGTTTGCGCCTGAAAGCATGAATTATGCTAACTTCTCCAGCTTCGTTTTAGCCTCGGGTGTAGTGAATGCTTTCAAAACTGTGGGTTGTATTGTCTATCATTATTGTTTTTCTGGTTTTTGTTTGGTGGGGTTTTTTTTAAATTATTCTTTTATTTTCATATATATTGTCCTCATTTTGCTGTACTTCAGGTTCTGGGAATATTTGGTATTCCAGAGCTTTTCTACTAAACTGATTGCATAGACAATTATGGCTAAATCACTGTATATGAAAATCCCTGCATGCTTTGGCTTTAGAGCTCAAATCCTAGTTTCCTAACTTTAAAAAAAAAAAAAAAATCTCTATTTTTCTACTGTGAAAACAAGGGAGAAGCTCACCACACTAAATTAAAATTCTTCTGAACCCAGCTATATGGCTCATTACTGGGTTGTATTGCAGGATTGTCTGTTCCCTAATCCCTTACACTGTTTACTCATTCACAAGTGTACTTTGCTGGAATTTTCTTCATTTTGTAGAATGTACTTTAGAAATTATATATATGCAGCCCAAATAAAACCAGGACTTACCAAGTGTGCTGTTTACTGTAGGCAAACATTATCATTAAAAGTCCATGTGTCGCTTGCTGTGTTCTGAAATTCACTCTGTTAAAAATGGAAAGCTTTTTCTTCCTTTCAAGTGCTTCCCCAACATCTGCTACCAGGATGTGTAAGCATGCAAACGATAAGTAGGCTCGCATTTTCAGATTAGAGCCACCCTTTATTTAAACATGCATAAACCTACAAGGAGATTTCATAAAGTAGTGACAGGCATGGATTTTTCAACCATTTCTCAAAGTCTGAGAGGTAAAAACTTTCTGGAACCATTTTTATGCATGAAGCAACAGTGTTACTGCAGTTTTGTAAGTTATGGATGGATACAGTCACAGTATCCCCTCTGCAATGAAACATACAGGTGATGTAGAAAGTGTAAGAGGCAAGAACACGTGAAACTCAGAAAACAGAAGTTTTATACATCTGTCTTACTAGACAGACACTATTGCACTATGAAACAGGAAAGAGTGCCTTTTAAAAAAAAAAATGCAGATTTTTAAACTATGTTCAGTTGCACACAGCAGAGAAGTGAGTATTAAGGTATTTTACTCACATTGGATTTAAAGCCTCCAAAGGAATTCTAACCTACCTTTTTGAAAGATGGCTCACGTCACTATGTAAAATTATATAGATATCTCTCATGGCCACATGGAGCTGTGAACACATACATAATAATAATTAGCCATCGTTGCTTTTTTGTATGTTAAGTTAATCTCTCCAACTTTCATGTTCTCACTGAATACTTATTATTTATTGTTTTTCTACTTCTAACTTCTTGGCTAGGTAACCAAGCTCATAATTGACTTAATGTTTCTCTTGCTTGATTTGTTTTAATTTTTCTTGTTTCCTCTTATCTTACTTAACTTCTTTGTCTCCTCAATTGTCTGTCTTTCCTTACTATAGCATTCTACTCTTTCCTGAGTTTTTAGACTTTCCTCTTCTTTTTTCAACTGTTTTTCACTTTTTCGTTTCTCTGACATATTCCACTGTCCACTATTTTTAAATTCTCCAAACTTCCATATAGTTTATGGTGTTGGAAGTCCCCTTGAAATTAGAGACAAAGCATGAATATCAAAATACTTGCTTTTTTGAGGGATTTGGTTTTGAAGATAATAGAATCCACCTATTCAATGCAGCCCGTAGTCCATGTACCTCTTTCTCTCACCTATTTTTTTAAAGTAAATTAGTTCCCAATAGTACCATGAAACCATTGAAAAATCCTCTGCTCTACCTTTCCTGCAATACTCCTACATCTGTATTCTGAATAATCTTTAGCATAGAGAGTATGGGAATATAGGAAGAGAGATCAGAGTAAATGGATAAATTGCCAAGACCATGAAAAAATAACCTTAAAATGTGTATTTTTCTTCTAGTCTAATAAACGTTTTCTTGATTATTGTCACTCTAAGAGAAAATAAGCAATTCAGTTGTGCAAATACTCTATTTGGCAGAATTAAGAATTCCCTTTCATGCTGTACGTAACCCCTAAATAGTAATGAACTTGTAAGGTTTTGGAAGAAGACCTGGAGATGCTCTGTGGAACGTGTTTATGTGTGTACCATGTCCAATGGCCTATATCTTTCCCTAAAATCTTTGCAGTGTCTTTAACGATTATTCCTATCTGTGTTATTTGGGTCATTTGTAATCTTATTTTCTCTGTGGAGTGTTTCACAAATCTTTCTACACTAGGTAAAACCAAGCTGTGACATCCTTATTCTTGCCTTAGTTGAGAGTATGTTGTAGGTCATGCATTTTGAATTTTAAGTCCAATAAATCAGTTGAAATAATCTTATATTTTTTAGTCATAAACCTTACAGTATTACTGTCTTATAAAGGTGTGAACTTGTACTTCAGTCCATTGTGGTGGGTTGACCCTGGTTGGATGCCAGGTGCCGCCCAAAGCTGCTCTATCACTCCCTTCCTTCACTAGACAGGGGAGAGAAAATATAACAAAAGGCTCGTGAGCCAAGATAAGGACAGGGAGAGATCACCCACCAATTATTGTCATGGGCAAAACAGACTCGACTTGAGGAAAATGAATTTAATTTATTACCAGTCAAATCAGAGTCATGTAATGAGGAATAAAACCAGATTTTAAAAACACCTTCTCCCGCCCTCCCTTCTTACTGGGCTCAGCTTCACTCCCAATTTTCTCTACCTCCTCCCCCTGAGCAGCACAGAGGGACGGGGAATGGGGGTTGTGGTCAGTTCATCACACATTGTCTCTGCCACTCCTTCCTTCTCAGGGGGAGGACTCCTCACACTCTGTCCCTGCTCCAGCGTGGGGTCCCTCCCATGGGAGACAGTTGTCCACCAACTTCTCCAATGTGAGTCCTTCCCACAGGCTGCAGTTCTTCACAAACTGCTCCAAACTGGGTCTCTTCCAAAGGGTGCAGTCCTTCAGGAGAAGACTCCTCCAGCATGGGTCCCCCCCACAGGGTCACAAGTCCTGCCAGCAAACCTGCTCCAGCCTGGGCTCTTCTCTCCATGGGGCCACAGGTCTTGCCAGGAGCTTGCTCCAGCCTGGGCTTCCCACAGGACCACAGCCTCCTTCAGGTGCCTCCACCTGCTCCAGCGTGGGGTCCTCCGTGTGCTACAGGTGGAATCTCTGCACCCCCTCATCAACCTCCACGGGCTGCAGAAGAATAGCCTGCCTCATCATGGTCTTCTCCATGGGCTGCAGGGCAATCTCTGCACAAGCACCTGGAACACCTACCCCTCCTTCTTCACTGACCTGGGTGTCTGCAGAGTTGTTCCTGTCATATATTCTCACTCCTATCTCTAACTGCAATTGCTCCTGATGTTGGTTTTGGTTTAGTTTTTTTTTCCCCCCTTCTTAAATATGTGTCTTTATGGCATCTAGTAGTATGTGCACTAATACCTGACTGGTGTCTTTGCTATATTCTGTAGTATAAATAGCATATTACAATGAGTTTCTAGTGAGTAAGTGTTGGTAAATTTTAAGCACAGCATGCTGAGACACTATGGCAGAAGGGGTCCATTTATCTATCTTAATTTCTGTATTGTTGGAGGATTTTGGTCCACTACAGTCAACAGGCTTTGCAGACTCCATACCCCAACCATTCTGTGAGGATTGTACCTCCGTACCTGCTAAAGCAGGGGATTACAATATTATGTTGTGAGTTTATTTAATATGTCTTCAAATCTTACAACTCTCTGGGCAGCCCTTGTTCCATCGTCAGGCCAGTCCATGGTGAGGGACTGCAGGCCTTGGGCTGAGCTGGAATGTGGTCCTGGACCATGGGCAGAGTTCATGGGGAAAGGGATAGTAAGTCTGGATAGTGGCCTCAGGGCTCTGACATTGATGATGTCACTCTTACAGAGGTAGTGGTTTGGAGTTTGTTGTTTAGGAAAGTGGTAAATTGGTCTTTTTTTTTAGTTGTTGGTTTGGTTTTGGTTTTTTGTTTGGGTTTTTTTGTTTTGTTTTGTTTTTAATGAGGTATGAATTTGAAAGAAGATACAGATTTGGAAATTAATTTTTAGAAACATGAAAAGTTTGGAGCAGACTTGAATTTAAAACACTTTGAATATTTTAACTATCACTAAGTACATTCTCATTTCTGACTAGAACTGATCAGGTCACACTCACTGGGAAACTACCATCCATATAAATGTACAATATTTTTCACATGAAATAAACAAAAAATTTTCCTGTGTTATTCACTTTGGCCCATTTATGGTTCATGGACAAGGATTTCACTTGCAGCCACTTATAAAATTCTTTGATGCAGCAGAAATACAATGGCTTATCCTCTTTACCTTTTCCAAGTGGTACATGCTGTCCTGCATCAATAATTGATTTGCTTATGGCACTTACTAATTTTCAATATTGTGCCACTTTTCTAACAATAACAAGTAGAAACATGAACGGCGAAGGTTATTATTTACTAGCAACAACTCAGTGCACCATATAATCAAATCCTTTGTCAGAGCATCCTGCCACATAATCAGATCTTGTGAGTTGTCAAAGGCAATTTTATAAATATATATATTCATTTAAAGCCCCAGTAAGCTTGTCATGGCATACGATAAGTACATTTTTCTTTTATTTTTGTGCTTTTCCCATTCTTTATATATGTAGTAATTACATTGTCTTCAAATACAGTTTCTACAGTGAAAAGTAACACTATACATCTACAGCATGCTTGTGTCTGCAAAACCACAGTTATTAGACTGGATAGTTCATTTAAAGGTTATTTTTTTTCCCTACATAATGTGGTTTAAAGTTTTTTATGCCATTTACTACTTTGTATAACAAGCAATGTGATGCACAGCACAAAGTTAGAAGAATCAGGAAACCCCACAAAGAGTGTATATCTTCCTCAATTTGGTGTGGTTTAAGATGCTAACGTCACTTCTTGCTCTGCCAGAGTGCTGAACACCTTTGGAATTTTGATTTACTACAAGGAACAAGTTGGAAGCCTTTTTCATAAGGCTCATTTAATTAACTAGAATCTTAAACTTCAAAATTAATCTGAAACTTGGTGTAGAGACTGGTTGATTCAAATTAGGAAAAAAAAGGTAACAGACAAATATACTTAGAGGGGAAAAGTACTAAAAGTTGCTGAAAGCATTGCAATGCATGATGTTAAATGTTGGAGATGTTAGAAAACACAGTAATTTTAGGTGAAAGCAAAGATGTTATATAATGTCCCGTATATTCAAAGCCTGTTTTTAAACATTAGCTGTGAACTCAATGGCTTTGGAATGTCACATACATACCTAAAATCCTTAGAGCTCTATTCCATCTGTATATGAGGCTTTAATACGTGCAATCATATAGCCCCAAAGAGATATTCTCTAAGTGCTATGGAAAGCGTTTTATAGTCCAAACATAATTCATGCTATTTAATGTCTGGTCTCCATACATCCTCATTGACTGTCCTCTAATTGGATGATGATGAGGAAGACATCTGCCAGATTAAAAAAAAAAAAAATAATAAAGTAATATGTCAGCCAGAACAATAGTGAGAAAAAAGAAAGAACAAAGCAGTAACAATTTCCCATTTAAAATGAAGAACAAAACAGTTGAAGTGCAGATGAGTGTCAGCTTTCTTCAGATAGTACAGACAACGAGAGCTACAACAAGAGCTGTGCAAACACATCCAAGATATGTTTGGAAAAGAGGTAACTGCATCATGGAAAAAATAGTCCTGAAATAAGTAATTGAATAATATTGCCAGGATTTAGCTGTAACAGATCAAACAGTACATTTTCTCAGATATATATCCTATGTGAATTGACAAAGCCAGGGAGTGAAGGGTTAGATAAACAGTAACCAGTTCTTGAACACAATTACTTTAACCCTGGTTTTCCTTACAATCCTGATTATTGGATGTTGTGGTATGTTAATTTACTTTACACAAAGAGGAAAGAAGGGTCTAGAGAGGCCATAGTTCTGTTTAATATATCTAATGCAATGTCATATAAGTAAGTGGTGCCATCTGCATTATGAAATCGCAGGGGACTTTGATCTCATTTCAGTAACTTTAGACTGTGAATAGCTGGAGTGTTAGTCTTCCTTTCTTGTTGTTGTTTCCAATAGCACAAATCAGTCAGGGTATGCACAAATTAGAAACTTTATTTAGATGCGGGGGGAGTTCAGGCACTTCTGGACATGTTTCTGCATTGCAGAAGTCCTCAGGTACCTATTTCTAGGGTAAAAGATCAGGCCAGACTGGACATCCTGAGAAAGGCAATGCTGCTGCCGCTCCGTGCCCCACATTCAGCCAGTAGTGATGCTGCAGCTGTGTTCCCATCAGGCACGTGAACACAGAACACATGTCTGAACCACACATATACGCCGCTGGGCACTGATCACAGACAGACACACAGAGCACTCACACATACACAACACCAGCAGCCTCATCCCTCTGGCTGAGGAGGACAGAGGTCTATTAGTGGTTATATATATACTTATATACACACAACGTGGATCCCTGCAGCAGCTGGGCTCGGACACTCAGTCTGCCCCTGGATCACAGTGTCCTCAGTTGCTAGCACATGGACATAGGAGCCCTTGAGGCCACAGTCCTGGTCCTGTTGCACGCACACATGAATGCATGAGCACACACGAATGCACATGCACACATGCACAAGGAGTGGGCTGGGAGTGCCCTGGTTCCCCAGGGGAACTGAATCCTCTGTGCTCTTGCTCTGACACACACACATGCCAGTGGATGTCATACCTAGAGACCACCAGAGCCCAGCTGGGCTCCTCTGGTCCCCCCAGTAGCCAGCTCCTCCCACGATAGACTATCCCATCACCCTGGCTCTGAGACCACTTCACCTCCTTGCCATCTCACCCAGCTCAGTCCCATCTGGCATCCACGCACCCACTCACACACTCACACCTGCTTCTGATGTTGCACTGTGGGCACAGGGCTCTGGCCCCTGGACCCACCTGCCTCTGCCTGGCACTTGGCCGTGCCTCACCCGGGTCTCCCCACTCACTGGCACCCGGGCACACAGGCCCTCCAGCCTGCGGTCCCAGTCCAGCTGCTGGTACCCAGACCTACACTCGCTCCAGGTGCTGGTACCAAGGCCCCCTGCGACCCAAGGTGCCACATCAGTTGCTGGCAGTCAGCTTTCCATACACACACATGCAGACACATCGAGCTCCTCATTCAAGAAAAGAGCTAGAAATGGGTTTAACAAGACAGAACAGACTGCATTGGTCAGGCACAGGGCATGGACAGAGAAGTGTGCCAACCTATTTACTCACCACCAGCCCCTTTCATTCCCTTATTCCTCTATTTTCCCACACTTATCCCTCCCCAAATCACCTAGATTCCTCCCTTTCCCACCTTTGGTTCCTCCTCTAAATGTCCTTTAATAAGTACTCTGCAATTGCAAAATTCCTCTGCATGCCATAACATGTCCCACCCCCATAGATAGTGACCTCCTTTCAGTCCAAAAGATGCTCCTCTATCATTGATCTTACCGTTATAAGCACATGGTACTTGCCTTGGTGGGTTTGTGGGAGTGTGATATAACCAATTTGACCCATATCTGTATTTCATCCATTGTCCTACAAGCAATAGGAACATGCTGGTGTGAACACCCTGAGGATATTCAGTGTTCTCGAGATCTATTGTAATTAAGCAAACTGATTTTTTGTTTGTTTATTTCTTCGTCTGTATAGGGGCAACTGATTTCAGCACAAGTTGTTTTTCTGTAGGGTTTGGTGTAGCTGCAGTGGCTGTCACAGGGGTTGGAGAAGCTGCAGTGCTTGTCACGGGCTTTGTGCAGTCACAGTGCCTGTTGCCAGCGTTTCACAAGTGGGCTTTCTGACTCAGGCTTTCCTGGGACAGCAACAGGAGGGACCTGGACAGGACATCCCTTCCTCTGAATCTTTAATTCAAGTTGTTCCGCCCCTATGCTCCTCTGAGTTTGTGGAGTTGGGCCTTTGATGGGCTGATGGCTCCTGTGTCTGATGGGCCTGGGAGGAGCCAAGGCAAGGTGTTACTTGGGTTCCCCTCCTGCCATGGTCTCTCTGCCCCTCGTGGGTGCACAGATAAACACATATCATTATGTCCATTATGTTAAATACACAAAGAAGTTCAGGCTTGAGAACAGAGACAAGACAATCAGTTGGATAGTGAATAAGGCAAATCACATCCTTGAACTTCAGTGCCCTGAGATCACTTGAGACAGCCTAGGGTCCAAAGTGACCAGTTTGTCCATGGTTCTGTCTCACAGGACATAGCAAGCTAGGGGAAGGTCATCTGAAAGGATATTTCTTTACTATTGTAGAAGGACACAGCCCCAAGAAGTGTAGACACAAGTCAATCTCTTACATTTTGCTAGCAATTTGCCTCTACCTGTCTTTTATTTACCTGCATAGACATATCCAGAAGAGTAATGCAAAGACACAATTAGGCAGAATACAGTATTGAAGGTGTACTTAACAAATCATTCCCTCAAAATGTGATTTTGTCAAATTGGAGGGTTTATTGCAAGGCTTTTTCCTGTTTTGGCACTACTTGATATTTAATTACTTGAGTGATGGAGTGTGCAGTACACCTTGGTAAGTCTGCATGTGTTGGCAGGCTGGGAAGGATAACCTTCTGAAGGGCAAGGTTAGAATGCAAAATGGTTGTGACGGATTAGGATGCCTGTCTGAAATAAATAAGATGCTCATCGAGAAGGACAAGTTCAAAGTGTTGCAGTGAGAAATAAACAGTTGCAGAAAGATGAGCTGCGGGACAACTGGCCAAGCAGCAGTTCTGCAGGTATGACCTGGGCTTATGCTGAGCCTTTTTAGACTCATGGAATCGTGCAGTCATAGGGCTGGTGGTAGGGACTTCTGAAGGCACCAACTACAGCTTGTACAGGCTATCACCAGCACTAGATAAGGTCAGCTATGGCTTTTTTTTAAGCAGCGTGAGTAGAAAATGTCTAGCAATCTGTAACATCTTTGTTCTCACTCCAAAGTGATTTCTTCATGCCTGGGCAACTGATTCACGGTCACCATCTGTGCCTAGTCCCTTCTTGAACAGCCTGGAGTATACCACTGAATAACACTTGAAATGTTTCTAGTCTGGTACCTCTTACAAGGCACTGGAATGTTTTTAGTTTCTCAGTCCACAGGCCTCTCTAGAACAGTTATATACTCCTGGTCAGCAGTTCTCTGCCCCATGATTTTTATTAGACTATATCTTATCATGAAACTTAATCTAATAGCTCCCTACTAGATTTCATGATAAGTAAGGCCTGCTGGCATAGTGTTGGACACTTGGGAGTATGGAAGCAGCAAGACTTAATGCAGACCAATGCATGAACATTACAAGAAGAGTCCCTAGCTCAGACAAATTACAGTACTAAATGGAGAAAGGTTTGGACAGTTTACAGCAAAAGGCATTCTGAGAGTCAGTCACCCCATATGAGTAGTGTGGATGGTAAAGCTAAGAGGACCCAGAAGAACATAAGTATGAATGTAAAAATCAGAGCAAAGCTTGTGGCATGGCCCAGATAAACATTGCTGTAGAAAGAGACTGGTTGGAATGGCATGAAAGACACTTGAAGTGTGTCCTCTAGTATGCTCAGTGCTGATAAAGCATCTACTAGAGTCTTCTATCCCACTGTAGGCATTATTCTTTCAGGAAAGATAAAACAGAATAACTCGTAAGAGATTAGTGCAGAATGATAATGATGATAGGTGATCTACAAAGACAGGAGTATTTCGAGCTGATTAGTCTGGGGTACAGAATGCTGAGGGTACCAAGATCAGACTGCTGAAAATGAGAAAGGTGTAAACTCACTGTCATGGGATTAAGGCAAAGAATAATAGGTAAAAATGAATCAAGGAAGGTATAGTATTAGACATCAGAAAAAAGGGCTTGCCAACAGTAAGGATAGTTAAGCACTACTTTAAGTGAGAAGAATGTAGAGTCTCATAATTAGAGATTTTCAAAAGCAAATTAGACAAATACCTATTCGGAACAGTTTCACTGTTCTAGGCCAGTCAATGGATCAGACAACTTCTCAAGGGTCTTTCAAGAGTTGTTTCCTATGAAACAACTGTAATGCAAAACTTCCAAGCATACTAATACTATAAATTGTTGCCACTAATACTGTAAATTCTGTTACCAGAGAAGAGCACACTCAATGCTTCTAGACAACCCTACAAGAGGAAAAAAACCCAACACTTTCATTGTAGGGCACTTAGAAATTAGAGTATGAAATGTATGTATTATTAGTTTTAGAAGACATACAGTACTGCTAATAAAGCCATACTTTCTACTCTGAAATCATCAGAAAATTTACAGTTAACTGCATAGAAGCTGGATTTGGCCCTTGCATTATGTCTGTCTTGATTTTTTTCAGCAGTAATTTGTCACAGTGATAGACACTGGAGAAAATCTTGAGGTCTGGTTTCTTAATCTGCTTGTCTAATAAGAAATATGATAGAGGGTTACAATTAAATTTTCTTATTCTTGACCTACAGTGTGTCATTGTATCTGCTTATGATGATAAAGAATTGTATAATCTCATGAAGGAAGAGCAAGAGGCAGTTGGCTAATTTTCTTATCAACAGCCACTATAGTGCTTTGATAAAAATGAAAACTTTGGACATACAAGAACTGAAACTGATAAAAAGCATATACGAACTGGTTTCTGGACTAAAATTGCTAATCTTGCAAAAGGGGGCTGTTGTCATCATGACCTTCTACTAATAAACATTAAAATACAGAGCTATTTAACTTAATTTTGCAGCTATTCCTGCAGTGCATGCAAATGGAATTTAATTAAAGATGAAAAAAGTTACATTAGATAATGTTTTTGACCTCCTGCCCAATTACTGGCTATAAATATATTGACCTCTGCTTCTGGCAAGCATATTGCAAATCAAACCAAAAATATATTAAAGAAATATATTTATTAAGTAGAGTTTAGTGGTATTCAGAAACATTAGATGCTCTCTAAACATACAGAAGGACTTTTTTGTCCCAAAAACCTTGCAATCTCTAGGGGCAAAGATGAGAAATGTGGAAATAAAAACAATAAGCAACATGATGAGGGTAAAATGAAGCACTTATAACATTTGTGCTTCTTTCTGCTCTTTTTAAAGTTGAGCATACATGTTTCATCACCTTCTGTTCTCCTCAGTCCTCATGAGCTATTTTGTCTTTCTTCAATATTGAACACCAATTTCAATCCCTATGCACTTCTGATTCATCTGAATGAGCCATAATATTATATCTATTTTGAAATGGAGATGGTTGTCACTGTTTACTAGGTAGACATGTACTCTTCTCATGAGTAGATACAACACATGGGAAAGAAGACTTTTCCTGCCTACCAATCTGCAGAATTCATTTTGATGTAGTCTTCAAAGATTTCAGTTAACAAATAGAAGTAGTAGTCTACCTAGAGAGTCCGGCCTTGCTTCTGGCTTCCCAAACAGATGTGCCTAACACAGGTACAGAAAAAATAATTGATTAATTTCTTAGCATTTCAGTTTCTCTGTAATGGCTCAACGTTCATTTTCTTGATAGAGGAATTTCTGCATCTACTGTACACAATTAGGTCTTAATCTCACTGTCAATGAAATGGCACTCCACTCAAAGGTCAAAATTTCAGCTTTCACAATAGAAATTATGACAAAAATACTCATAGGCACAAAGCAAATATTTAATTGTATATTCTAAAGACTTGCTGCTGTTCTCAGTAGAACTGAAATTGCCATTCATTAAGACAACAAAAAAAGCCATAGTTACAAAAAAAAAGAAACATCGACAATAATTGAAATCTCAGTCAAATGCAGGAATGACTAAGTTATCATCAAAGCAATAGTGCTTAAATGTACTCCAATCATGTGAATAAACTTTGTCACCTACCCCAATGATGATGGAAATCAGTGATAAAATATTATTTAAATCAAAGAATGCATGCACATTGGCGAGTTTAACTGATTTGAAAGATGAAGACCTTGAAGTAGTTACCAGACTTAAACTGAGAGGCATTGGTATGTACTGATGGTGATTTACTTTGTAAAGACTACAGAATTCTATACCTTTATGAACATTCAAGAGTCTCAGAAAGGAGTGTGTGTGCTCCTGTCTGTGCTACTGTTTCAATCCTTTTGGAAGACAGAACTACTGAAATGTGTCTGTCCAGCTATGTCAAGTAAATAGGTCAGTAATTCCTAGTAGTCAACTGTTTCGAAACTTGTATGGAATAAAAAGGTTGATCTTTCAGATCAAAAAGTTCTGAAATGTCCAGATTTGATTATGTTGAGGATTGTGCCTTCCAAACTGGGACTGCAAACTGAACCTAGTAATATCTACTGACTTAAACCACTTTTTAAATATTCTTCAAAACAATCAGACAAAAGAAATTACTTTCTAACATCAACATATTTTAGATATCTCAAGAACAGGTGGAGCAAGGTGGACAATGACAAATTGCCAAAAGAAGTAATCACAGTTTCAAAAGAGGTGCCAAAACCTTTGCATCTGACAAGTGACACCAAAGACACTGAAGAAATTCCTCAATATACCAAGCCTTTACTGGTATCTCTAACAGATTTCAAAAGCTCCAAGGAAACAAATTGCCACTAGTTTCCAGTGTCCATACTAAAGCAGAATTACATCATCCTGTTCATTTTTAGAGATGAATTTTCACTAAATCCTTTTTTGCCACCAAGGTTCTGTGATGTTTAGATAAGTTAGTTCTCTTCTATAGTTTCATGAAAAAGGACTTAAAGGAATGAAAATCTTGTTGGATCTTAAACTTTTATGTCCACAGCAGATAGAGTGAGGCAGTCAAGTCAGTGTGTTTTGAAATTTATGATATTCTGATTAACATTAGTAAATTAAAGTAACAAGAATAAAGCAGCTTTAACCTAGGACTTCCTCAGCCATAAAGCTAGAAAATAAGAGCAATTCAGATCCTGCCTCCTCTGAAATCTAGTGATTTTAACAAAACACTTTAAAGTGCATACCCTATAGCTACAGGAAGTAGACTATAACAGAAATATGTGTAACTTGTCCGTGTTGTGAACACAACTCACAAACTACTGCCAAAACTATGTGTATGGATTTAGCAGTCTAAAATTTGTAGTAGAATGATGTTAATTTTGCAACAACCACTTACAAAACTGTCTTCTGCAATGCTTTTCTCCAGACAGCTCTTTTGTTCAATTCAGCAATGTTGGTGATGTCAAATGCATTTGAAAAGAGCTACCATCACCAC
The DNA here is from genome assembly GCA_013400195.1 of Aramus guarauna. Classification (NCBI taxonomy): domain Eukaryota; kingdom Metazoa; phylum Chordata; class Aves; order Gruiformes; family Aramidae; genus Aramus; species Aramus guarauna. The sequence goes on along the minus strand of VXBL01002500.1, from coordinate 887,070 downwards.
AGAATTTCATACAGTATGACCTTGCAAAAAGCTACTTTTATTGGCAATGTAATTTTACAAATATCCTGTATCTTTTTCGGAAGGAATAAGACTATAGTTGAAAAATTCTGGAAAACTGCCAAAAACATTTTATTCCTATACTAATTTGAAGTGTGACATTCTTATCAATAAGAAAATTGTGTTAAGGAAAATGTATATCAATTAACCTCATAGATGTCAGAAGACAATGCATAAATTCCAGGTAACATGCAGAAGACCACTAGCACTACCTATGAGAATCAGTTTATGATTGTATACGATGAAGTGTCGGCAATTTGGATCAGTTACAACAATCCTTTTGTGGAAGACACAGTTTACAAGGCAATGCTGCCTTTCAGAGAGCAAGACTGAGTTCTATTCCTTACCTTTCTCTGATTAATTGAAAAAGTCAGGATTTTACACTCAGTGCCTTCCATCAGAGAAAACTATAAATTGCCTTGAGGATGTTAAGATTTTAGGGAGGTGAAAAAAAAAGACTGACATCTCATAACATGCACATTATATGTATTATAATGTATTTCATATATTAACAAGCATGTTTTTAAAACTATGCAAAATGTGGTACATGAGTGAATAATAATAATTATTATTACTTAATTTAGTCTGTATGTTCTGTGTTCTTTATATTTTTTATGTTGATTATTCTCCTAGTGTTCAGAGGTGTTAGGTACTGTACATTCATACAGTAGAGGTGACCATGAAGATCTTAGAGCCTTTGTTGAACTTCATGTCCAAGGAAGAAATTATACTTTAATAGGCCTAGTCTGCATTCTTAAATTTACCAAAATGTAATTTTATTGTTCAGAAATCACTAATTCTGGGGGAAGTTTGTGTTAAATGTTGTCTGAGTTTTAATTCTGTCTGCCCACAGAGACATAATAATAAACTTCTGCAACATATATTTTGTGAAGGACATTCGTTATTTTCTGCATTTTAAAACACATCTGAGGTCATATAAATTACTCAGTGTGATAGTATCTTTAGCTGCTCATAAACGTTTTCAGTAGATAAATATAATTTTGCAAGCTACTGTCTATATCACAAGCAACTGAAAATGCGGACAAGTCACTATACATCTAAGGTACCAGGTGAATAAATTACCTTGCAGACTTCAACCCCTTCTCTTTCCCATGCAGCCCTCACTCACCTTTTTGTTTCAGTCACCCAAATCCTTCCCACTTGTCCTGGAAAATTTTTATTTAGTTCTACAAAACAGTAAGAACAAAGGCTTCCACATATGTGCTTGGCCTTTTCTCTTCTACAACTATGTGTACCCACTTACAGGAGTGATTAAGTTCAAAGAGGCATGTATGTTCAGTTTTTCACACTACTTTATGAAATGAAGGCATGGGATTTAAGGTAATGACTTACTATGTATTTATAATACGTTAAAGCATAAGACTTAAAGAGCTTTTCTAGTGAGAGAATGCACTCCGAGTTTAAAAGATAAGGACACTTTGCACCTAACTTTTTTATTAGGTAAAGATCCTGAAACTATGACATTGTTACTATATTCAAAGTTCTCTATACCTAAGTATGCAGTTTTAAAAAATGACTTGCTTTTATATTTTGTGTGTAGGTATGTGTTAAATTCAAACTTGCCAAGCAAACTTAAAAGGCCATGTAAGATAGACTAGCTATGGTAACAACGGTTGAATTAAAAGTGCCTTTCTGATTTTTTTTACAACTTTTCTGTGTGCCTTTTTCCTGTCAAAAGCAAGCAAAATCTAGAAAAGGTCCTACTGTAAATGTTCGGATTTGGGTTTTGTTTGTTGTTTGTTTTTTTTTTTAATATGTTTTGGGTCATAGGTTCACAGAATTTACAGCCAGAAGATATCATCACAAACATCTCATCTGACTTCATAAAGATCTTAGTTGAATTAATTGAACTTCAGAATACCCTGATTTATAACGGGTAAACTGTTTCTAATATTTTGAGGGATGGAAAATCCCTATAGGCCCCCACAACTAATACTGACTTCAATATTAAAACTGTTTACACAACATAGACCAGAAGGGTGCAGACCAGTTATTTTTATATGGCTATTAGCATTCACAAAATACAGATATATTAAACAGATATTTCTATCGCCTATTGAGGAAAGGAAAGGGGGTGAAGAGAAAGATGGTACAACTATATTTCAGAATGATGAAGAAATCCCTTATGAGAGTTCAAGACTGCTACCTCAGTTAATTATTTTCTTATTCTAGCAGTCCCTTCAGACTTCGAGAAGAGACAATGATGATTTGATTTCTACAGAAAATGTTAGTTACTGAACTTAGCTCATATTTTCATTTTGACAAGAATAATTGCAAAAATTATCCCTTTTTATAAAAATATAGTCATACTCTTGTTATGTGAACAAGTAGTAAGTTCTGTTTTCACTTTTTAAGAGGCAAATGAACAAACTTCTGTAGATTTTTAAGAGAATAGGAATGAGAATGACTGTAAGATTGAAAAAGAATATTTTATAATAACAAAATCCATGAGTTCAAAAAAAGAATAGCCTTAGCTTGATCATACTTGCATTGTTGTAAAGAAAACTGGTGATGAGATCTTCAACCTGACAGAGATCTTGAGAGGATTCAGTGGTAAACATAAAATCAGAATAACAATGCAGCATAACTTTAAAAGCAAGTATATAATTTATAAAGTGTTATATTTCATTTCACAATCCTAAAAATGTTAAAATTAAGTCTGGATATTTTCTATAGAAGATACGGCTCAGCTCTTAATGCTTGTTCCTTATGCCAGGCTTAATTTCATGACTAGCACAATTTTAGCCTCCTGCAGTTGTCTGCATTCAACTGGGACTCAAAGCTAAAGAAAAACAAAATGATAATTACTATTAATTATGACAATTTTATTGTTAGAGAAAGGGAAGGATAATTCAAAACCACAACTAAGTAAGAGATGATTACACCAGAGATTGTTTCCTTTGCCTAAAGTCTAAAATAAAAAAATCCACAGTTTTGATTGTGGTTTTACCTGTTCACAAGACTCATGTTGTGGGTTGGTCCCGGTAGGCAGCTGAGCACTGCACAGTCACTCACTTGTTGCCCACCAGCGGGATGGGTGAGAGAATTGGAAGGGTAAAAGTGAAAAAACTTGTGGGTTGAGATAAAGATGGTTTAATAGGGAAAGTGAAAGCTGCACAGGAAAACAGGGAATTCATTCCCTACTTCCCAAAGAGATGCAGATACAGCCATCTCCAGGAAAGTAGGGGTCCATCGCATATGTAACAGTTACTTGGGAAAAATAACACCATCATTCCAAACTTCGCCCCTTCCTCCCTCTTCCCCCTCCCGGCTTTTATTGCTGAGCATGATGTCATATGTTGTGGGATGATTGGGGTCAGCTGCCCCAGCTATGTCCCCTCCCAACTTCTTGTGCACCCCCAGCCTATTCACTGGTGGGGCAGCGTGAAAAATAGAAAAGGCCTTGAACTGAATAAGCACTGCTCAGCAACAGCTAAAACATCCTAGTGTTATCAACACTGTTTTGGTCACAAATACAAAACCCAGTACCATACAAGCTACTAAGCAGAAAATTGAGTCTGCCCCAGCCAAAACCAATAGACCTTATTTCTATAAGTTGTGCATACCTTTTCACTGTATTCCAGACACTTGAAATATTTAGAAATGGGCAAAAGATATTCATGGACAAGATTGTTAGTCTTGGGTAGGTTCTTGTAAATTACCTACATCATTTATAAAAACATTTCCCCAACTTTCATAAATCTAAAATAAGCAAGCCAGTTCTCAAAAGAAACCATTCAAGGTATTGTCATGAGAGAGAAAAATGAATGCGAGATGTGAATTTAAATCCACTGTTTATCTTGGCTTTCTTCGTTTAAATATCCTCTCCAGAAATAAGTGGTCTAAATGACTCAGTGTTTAAGTAAAGAAACTTTTAGTGCCTAAACATATAAAATCATCTAAAAAGCCCATTCAAAATCCTTGAAAGAAAATTATTATTAAGTAGCCCCTTAAACCTCTGCCTCACTTCTTTTGTGTGTCCCTGTGAAATTGTACGGTGGAATCATGCTCACCTGAAAACTTACTGTGCAGCTTCAGGCAGGTGCCACGGGGAAGAAGGAGAGAGCTGTGCGTAGCTTCTACTTTCTCACAGCAGTGAGACTGATCTGGGAAGGGTGATCCTGGGTTGAGAAGAAGGTCAGATAAATGAGCTGGATCAGCTCCAAAGGCTTTTAAAATATTCTTTATCTCTAAATACATGGAAGAGGGAGGACTCTCTCATTCATGTTTTTCTGGGTTCAGAATGAGCTGTTGTCATTGTCCATTTGGCTCCATTCCTTCACAAGATCTTTCATTACAAGTTTTGGCTCATGTATAACCAATCTGCTACTTTATATGCAGTGGGGTAGTACTCTTCCATCAACTTGATAGGTAGATAGTCTTAGTTCTTGTGGTGGAAATTCTTAAAAAATATATTCGACCACTTCTTTTTCTAATAGATTATTTTAGTTTCATCAGTTTTATTAAGAGCTGAAATGTTTGTTCTAATAAACTCAAACACTCAATTACATGTAAAAGCTTTTCAGCTCTTAAATTTTTTGCTAAAAATGGATTGTTAAAAGTACCTTTCTTTTTAATAGTTATTTGGTCACATTTTCTTATTGAGAATAATTGCATTGTTTCTTCTCAGCCTTCTTGAGAGTAGAGGCCATTGACTGTTCAGTACATATGTAAGGAAGTTGCTTAACCATTGTCAGAAAATGAATTACTCAGTTAAAATATGGGGGCGGGGGGGTTATGCTTATATGGCTTTTTTCTATTTGGTAGCTGAAATGGTCTTGCTTTATTATACATAAATAGTTTCATTACTGCAGAGTAAGAGTACCAGAAAATTATAACCTATCATTTCAAGAAGTTTGTCATCTCAATTATGTACGGAACAAACAACATGTACGCTATTTGGAAGGAGATGTTATTTCTAAGGTCTGCTAGTGCCAAGGCAATTCTCCATCAAAAGTGCAGTGATGCTGTTTCACTCTATATGGTCTACATGTAGAGCACTGGTCACTCGACACCAGGCAGAACTTAAAATAGTACAAAGTACAGTGTTTCCTTCTCATGTAGGACATATTTGAAGTAACCCATATATTTTTTTAGAACATTTTAGTACGGTTGCTTTTTTTCATTAAATTCTGAAGTCTCTAGAGAGTTTAAATTAGTAAAAATATAATCGCTTTTCAAAAAAAAAAAAAAAAGGTTATTTCAAAGTTCTTTGTTTTTTTTTTTCCAAAGATGAATAAAATAAGGCTTGTTTTATCATATAATGTATGGCTTTGAAATCATAGTCTTAGCTCTTGTTTGTTCTTCAACATTTTTGCAACACTTATCTTTTTATCTCTCCATGCATTCATCTACAATCACAAGTCAAATTTTGCGTATTTTTTTTTTAATAAACACTTGTTTAATATGTTAAGATATATCTCATGGAAGGACAATCTGCTTTTCAAGACATTCTAACTGTTTGGTTAGTTCTTAACCGAGGGATTAATAACTTTGAAATCTGCTATGCATGGTATACTTAATATGTGTCACAGGCTCAGAGAAAACATAAACCTTACAAATAAATGTTAATTTATTTTTTTAACAGTTAGAATTAGGTGTGACAATGTTAAACCAATACATTACAATATCTGTGTTTTGTTGTCAACGATATTATTGCCACTGATAAAGCAGGCTTTTTCTTAAGTTACAGAATGTACAAAGCTATTGAAAATTCTTATTTAAATGAGATAGCTTATTTATTGAAATAAAATACCTAACAGAACTTCTGTGAATGGATTGCTATATACTTTAATCACAGATATAAATCTCAGGGACTATTATTTAAATTCAGTAATGGCCTAATGTTAAAAGAGAGAATCCTAATGGTTTTATTCAAAGTAATGATTGATTAATATTGAAGCTACTTCCCCTTCATTTACTTGCCAAGTTTTACCATGTGATATTTATAAGTAGGGTTCATTTCTTCAGACCTGTTAATGGTGTTTTCCATCCTTATTTTCCCATGGCTTATTTCTCTTGTCCAATTACGCTACACATTCTATGATCTGAAACAGCTCCATACTTAACAGGAAAAGGTAATCATTTTCCTTACTGTTGTTTAATTTGGCACTTCCAAATGAGATGTATAACAAATACACAGCTCTCAATGCTTTCTGTTGCCTGAAAATATTTTATTTCAATCAAACAGGAATATTTTTTCCCTTGTTTGAAAAGAAATACCACAAGAAATTTGCTTAAGAGCCTTGGAATGCAATAATCAGATTTATTCTAAATCTAACTGTTCCTTCAAGGGTGAGAAGATTTACTACAACAAAAAGATTTCCACAGTCATAAGCAAGAAAATTTCCATTGACACACATACAAAGAAGGAAGAATGATACCTTGAAGAAAAAACTGACCCTAGGAACTTTTTCTTGTACAATGAAATTTGTGGCTAAATATCTCATTGACAACGCTAGCTGATTTCCCTATTATAACTGTAGATTAGTTAGTATTTCTTAGGCAATTACAAAACAAAGGGAAAAGGAACTTTGGGTTCCTCACTAAAATTCTTCCTTTCAGTTATAAAAATGTTTTCATAGATAATTTCAGTGACATACAAACACCCTGATGCCCAATAATTTACAGTGCTAAGCAGCATGATCTCAGTAAAAGATAACAATTAAAAATAAACTTAGCTTTAAGGATTTGGTCAGTCTTTTAAAATCATATCATTTCCGCTCCTATGGGACAGTTCACATGATGAAAGTTCTGCACAAGATTAGATGTTTTCCTGAACAGACCACAATCCAGAAAAGCAGCATAACATTTGCTCTTGCAGATGGCATGTGCAAAATAGATAGACTATTATGTCAAGGAGGAGAAATTCCTTTCAATTAGGAATGAAAAATTCCATTCTACACTTTGATTTGCATTCCAAGTTATGAACGGGTAGTTGTTTTTTCTTCACAAAAACCCCATTCTCTGTTGATCACTGGGAATTGCACAGGTATCATTCAGCTGGAGAATAATGGAGCTTAATGAATTTATTTAAATGTCTCTTTTTGTTCCCTTATGTCTCACTAATTCATGCTTTGTTAGCAAAAGATGCGTTTACTAATAAAACTGGAAAAAAAAAAAAAAAGAGAGAGAGAGATTAACACTCAGCTTTTCCCTTCTTCTGCAGAACTGCTATTAAAGGAAATGCTCCCACGGAAGTTACCTGGAATACCTGAAGTTAAGGCTGAATGTAATTTCTTGCTGCTTTTCCATGTATAGTATGTGACACAGAACTATGTTAGACAGGCACTCGAGTGGCTGCCTGAGAAGCAAAACTATGACTTGCATAGGAAGACAATTTTGTTTAGATGTTCTAAGAGGAAAAGCCTGTGGGTTTTGACATTTTTCCCTTTTAGAGGGAGAATTAAATTATTCACTGAGCTCTCAAGGGACTTCTGAGTTGGGATTCCTGAAGTTAAAAGAGAAAACAAAGTACTGTGTTGTGCTGTTGCTTACCTCTTGAGTAGACTTATGGATCCAAAATTTAGATGTAGAAGTAAATTGCTTAAAAGCCCATTGCTTGTCTGTTTCCAAGTTTTGTATTACTCGTTAATGTTAAAAAAATAATCCTAATGTAACAGAACATTTCTTTTCAGTGGCTTCCATCTATATCATATATCTTCCATTTCTCCCAGCTTTTTCATTCATGCATATTTAGTGTAAAATGTTTCATAAGAAAAGGAACAGAAAATACAAATTTCATGTTTTACTTAAAAACATTTTTCCTTTGGATCCTATGTGTAAAATATAGAAAGTTTTAGAAAGAGACAAACCCTGGAAGAGAAAAGCCTGAAAGTATTGCTCAGACTGAATGGAGGTGTGAGACTCAGGCAATCAAATATTCTAATTTGTGCTTACCGTGTCTGGATGCAGTGGGCATATTTCACTTCCCTGTCATGCTCTGATCCACTGTTGCTAGGGAGAGAGGATATGATGGTAAAATGACTTTATGTACTAAAATTGATTTAAATTACAACAGTCATTCTCACAGTAATCCTTTTAATTGCTCTTAGGAATTATGAAATTAATTAAGAAATATCTTGTGGCATCCCCTCAATTTAAAAAATAAAATATTGATTTAACTCATTGAATGATTAGTACCTTGTGAAAAGTAATCATCTTAGCTTTTTATTTTTATGAAGGAAAAGAACCCACCAAAAACCAAATGAAAGTTGAATGTGCCTAATAAAGAAATATTTCTCTTTTGAATCCATTTCACCATCTCATGCCTACTCTTATCAGCTAAACCAGATGAGATTAGTGGTGTCTTGAGTCCCATTAAGAGGAAAAAGCCTTTGTTTTTTACTTGGTAGCACTCACTTTCCTGTCATTTTCTCTCTTTCTAAGCCTTTGTGCTCAACTTAAACTGCCAGGAAAATACATTAACCTTTAAAGGGAAGTGGCAAAATAATCTATTATATGAAGTATAAAAAATATTTCCTTCAGCTATAGTACTTATTTTCTTTCTGTATTCATTAAGTGTTTATGCAGTGTTTACAGTTGCACACTGTTAGCCAGATTTAATTAGGTGACATAGGACATAGAAATATATGAAGAGAGCCTCGTCACAGCTGAAGGCACGTACCAGGAATCAGATGACGATGGGAGTTGCAAGGACGGCACGAAACTCATATCTGCATTGCCCAGCCCTGGGTTCCCTGAATTCTGGAGTTCTTCCTCTGTAACAATTTAGAATATCCTTAGTCTTATTGCAAATCACACTGCTTGTCAATGACTATGAGGTGAGAAAGGATCAGAAATTCTTGCCCCTGCTCTCATTTCTTTATTTACAACTTCTCTAGCAATAGTACAGAAACAAGGTAGAAATCATTATTCTTTGTTCAGAGCACTGGAAAAGTCCCTTATTCTGGAATTGATATTTTCATGGCAAATAATGTCGGTCGGGTTCCACCAGATGTGTGACACAAAATCAGTCATGCTGTACCTAGAATCTAGATAAAAGTTTGGGTTTAGTCCAAAGCATACATTTTATTCATCTGCAATTCTGGTATTAAAGACTATGCACTCTGCATTTATATTAAATACACCTCTTTAATGAATAGAAATGAACAAAGAAAAAATTCTGTTAAAAACATAAAAGTAGAGACAGCTGGGATGGGGGAGAAATTCAGTCTGTTCAATACAGGCAGGAATCTGTATAAGGGTCATGAATACTACTTAAGCAATGGGCCATTAGGGCGGTGTGGTTATCAAGAAATAATCTCACCCCTGGAGAGATAACTATGGACCAGATGCAGCCATGTGCTTCTAAGCACCCAGGGGTGTAGTTATCATGATAATCACACCTGCTGATTTTGCTTCATTGCCACTATAAAATTTCCTGTATTTCGTCTCAGTATAAACATAGCACAGTGTTTAAGTATATTATTCTGACCACAGAAAATTGCCAATTAATGTAAGAATAGTTAAGCAGTTTAAGCTACCACACTACTGCAAAACCACATAAAAATGTGGTGGAGCCAGTAGGTAGTAGTACTTGTAAGGTAAGCTTGAAAGAAACGGATCTTTGTTTCAGAGAAGGAAGAGTGCATTAACAGATGTTTAAGGTATTTGAAAGGCAAGTCCCTATGTTCCACAGAACCAGGACAAAGCCAGAGCTCCTGTCTTTTCTTCCCCACTTGCCAAAAATTTGACCTCTTAAAGGTAAAAAAGGTAATGAAGGACTCATTACCTGTAGCAAAAAGCTTTAGGCAACTTTTTTTTTCCCCCAAAACCAGCCTTCATCAAACCCCTTTGGTGCCTATCTCTTGAGAAATCCCAAAGATTTGAATTCATAGTGTATGCAGCAAGGACCCCACTTTCTTTTGTCTGGAGACAATGGTTGGGATGGCTGTTGGCAAAATATTCACAGTCCCTCCAGGGAGACGAGCTGTCAAGTAATAATAAGGCAGAAAGGAGCAGCAGGGAACAAGGTCTGGGCTTCTGTGGAAATTCCGCTGAATCTTGACTTGTTTTAAAGGCTAGGAGCTCCATCTAAAGAGTATATGGTCTTCTCTCTTCACTGAAGCGTTGTAACCTGACACAAAAGAATACGTTAGAAAAAAAATAAACAGATGGAGTTTCATCTTCACTGCTTGAACCAAATGAAAGGGAAGAAGGGGCTTTGTTTTCTTTTCATGATCAAGTCTGATTCTTTTAAAAGAAGCAAATTTCTGTTGTCTGGAAGAGGCTCATGTAAAAAAGCTGATTAAGCCTGGACAAAATGAAATTAAATGTTCTCAGTTCACTGAGTTTTTATGACACAGGATTCTCAGCTGAGAATCCTGTGACTTATCTAGGGTGTAAATTTCAGTATACATATAAGCTAACACAGCCAAAAATTAAGTGTAAATTTTATCATAAATTTTGATGAAAAAATTTGCTCTTTAAGAAGAAATTTTACCAGACATAACTGCCAAATAAAAAATTTGCTGTGCACAAACAGTCTCATCTCACTTTTTTTAAGTGTTATAAGCTTTTGTGGCTAGCTTTCTCAAGTTAAGGTTGTGGACTCACAAGTCACATGATATAGAAGGTATAGTCAACCACATCACGACACCATGATCAGAAGCTTAGTCTAAGACAAAGCATATGAGTGGACTGAAGAAGATTATTATTTTCTTTCCTTCTTTTCCTTATCCATATTTCTTAACTAATCAAGATGCTTGCATAAAAAAATGAATTTTAGGAGGATACGAGGTGCAGGGAAAGCACCTATGAGAGGACAATCATTTAAAATTTAGAATTACTCAAGGATGCGTAAAAGAAGGAGAAGATGACTCAGTAAACCATGAATAAAAGATATGAGAGAGTGGACAGAACTGAAGACAAAACCTAGCAACACAATTAGAAATATAAAATATATAAGGTAGAATGTCACTTTAAATATTTTTAATATAATGTTTTCATTACTTCTTAACTGTCAGGAGTTCATGAGGAGAACAATAACACAGAAAACCCAATAGTTCACAGAAATAAGCAGACAAATGCCAGAGGAAAGGAATAAGTTATAAAGCAAAAGAGAATGAGAAGGAAACAAAAGCAAATAAAAATATTACAGACAGAGAAAAGAAAGAAAATTGGGGGTAGGGGGGAGAGGAAACTGAGGAAATTCTGCAAAAAAAAACCCCAAACCTTATAAAAATCAAGAGGACAATCATATGCAATAAAAGGGATTATTATTATTATTTTCCCTTCATCTCAATGAACTAGTGATGTTCACATACTTTTAGAACCATATCTGAAATGTCATTTATTTTGGTTTGGAAAACTAAAATACATTTAACAAGCTTTTGTAAAAAACAGAGCTCTCCTCACTTTTCCACATCTCTAGCTCTTACAGGAATTGCAGAGGTAAAGGCATAAATCAACTTGATCAATAAATGAAGTCGTGGAGACAGAATTGCAAATATCTTGAGGAGTCATCAGTTTTGAGTAGACTGTGTTAACTCCTAACTGATTCTATACTTTGAACAGGAAACAGTTCTGAAAAATGATCTTCTGAACATTTAATGATTCCTCATATTTTTCCAAATACAAAATTCTATTTAAACACATTATTATGTTCCTGTATCATAGGCTTAGACTCCTTTTAAAATGTTTTTCATATTTAGACATAATTTTTCTGAAAAATGTTTATATGCTTACTTGCTTGAAAATATCTTTGCCGTTATTTGTGTTTGTGAGTCTTTTTTTATTTTTTTTTTTTTTTTCAAGAAAAACATGTAAAACGTTTCCTCAGGAGAAGACATACAAGGAAGGAGCCAGAACTGCCATTCTTAAATATTATTAACATGATCCAAATGTGACTTTATTTTAATTCTTCTTAGAGGAATTTAGAAAAAAAAAAAATCTGTATCTAGGGAAGGGAAACTAAGGCTAAGTACTATATAAAATTAAAGATAAGAACTATATAAACCTATGTAAAAGACGATCTTTGCCGTGCAGGATGTAATTCATAATAAGCCATTGTTAAGGAGAATGGGAGAGGAAAAGGAAAGAAAGGGCGTAATTTGTCAGATAGTCGCACTCTGGCCAAGATCTCCTCTAGTCCTGTGGGCTTTAGCTCATGAGCTCATCTTCATTTGACCATTCGGTTTGAATAAGAGAGTTGTGAAGGGCTCTACCACTGAGCTACTAAATTGCCAGAAATAAATGTTGGTAATTTTCAAAGTCCAACTCACAGTCCTTTTCTTTTTGAGCAGGGAAAGGCAGAAAGCATTGAAAAATTTTATGGCTGAGCTGAGTTTAGGCTTTTGTAATAGGAAAGGGACACTGGAAAGTGACGTGCAGTTCTTCCTTGTCTTCCCAGTCAGAAAGCAAAGTATAAGGGGTGAATAGATTATGCAGGCATAACATATTTTATGGCTTTGTTAGCATTGGTGAGCCATTTACTTAAGAATACTTGAGCAGTAGCTGCATTTAGCCTGATCTGATATTTTTTTTAAGGATGCTTAGTCGCCAGGTAAGTTTCCAGCAATTTAAAAGCATTTAAGAGTTAATTTAGTTCTTTCCTTCTCCTCCACATGTGTTCTCAAAGAGGGATTCTGGGGGATAAGGAAAAAGAATCTAGTAAGGTAATTTCCTTAAAAAAAACCAGGCAGACACAAGTTTTTCTAATTAACTCCTCTCGCCTATTTTAGCTTATGCAGATGCAAGTTATTTAATTGCTACTTTATTGTCTCTGCATAGATTGGTTGTCTTTTAATGGCATCTGTATGTTTTTTGCTTCACTGACATTATAGGACCCATTGCTGTGATCTATATAGGAAAGCTATCTTGCCTGAACTTGAGATAGAAGAAAATTACATACTAAAAGCTCACCACACAATCTCTTATTTTTTTGCTCCTTAGTGTAAGAACTAGAACATGAAAGCAGCTCCATGATCTGAGTCTAACTTAACTGCGTCTCCTATAACAGGCCGATTTACCTACCTGCTTATACGCACAGTGCCCATAGTGTGGGAGCATATAATTGGTTTATTTTGTACTAAGACATAATATGTGCAAATAATCTGATGAATGCAAATATTCTACAACTCAGAATACTCTACTGCTTTGATAATGGCATTAGTCATTACCTTCCTTTCCTTTGTCTTATTTCAGTATCTCCCCCTATTACAGTTCAAAATGCGAACACCATGAATAGCATTCCCAGACATAACAGGAAAATAATAACAGAGGACAGAAAAGTACGTGTGTGAAAAGGTGGAGGGAAATCAAGGATCTTAGCAAGAGAACAAAACAGAACAACCCTATTGGAGAGAAGAAGTAAGAAGGGGAGAATAAAGGGAAAGGCGAGGCATACGGCATTATCAGTATTAGTAAGAATGGGAAAACACTGTGTTTCAGCAGCAAAACATGCTGAAATTGAAGGTATTTTCAGCTCCTGGCAAGATGGGAGATTAAATGCAAGTGCAGTTACATTTGATACAGTGTAAAGAATTTATGAGACTGAAAGATCTGGGAAACTTGTAATGACAAGATAAGAAAAAATAGCGCTGAACAGAGGCCCTTTGATAAGGAGGGAACTTGATAGACCCTTCCAAAAAGAGAAAAAAAATCTGTAGAGAGTCGAATTATATGGAGAGACAACAAGGAAAAATGGGAATAGGAAATTGGGATATAAATAAGGAGGAATAAGCAGACACCTAGAACTGTGGCAGTAAGGAAGTGATTTTCAACAAATCGATAAAAGAGACTAGAAGTTATGGGAAATAATGGGGTTCTGAGTCAGGCCCCGCCATGTGTTATGGGCCGTGTGACTCTATAGGAACATGCAGTAATGCCACAACGCCTATTAAAGAATTTGAATACAACACTCAGCATTTACCAGTTATAGAGAATGGCATCACTTTAGATTTGGGATGTGCTGATTTTTAAGCATTTGTGCATAAAAATAGACTTGTTAAGTTGTTAAGGCTTAATTTGTTTAGTTCATTGATTTATATCATTCTTGTAAAGCTAACACTTCTGCTCTTTAGTAACCACTTGAAAAACAAGATGTCTGTTTAGTGAGAATAGCAAACTTGTGGTTTGCTTTACTGTTTTTTATACAGTACCATTTTACCTCTGTTGTTAATTTAACCTGGTTCATTTAAAAAAAACACAACATATTTTCTGACTTTTATCAGCAAACAAACCTGCTGTCAGAATTGAGAATGAATGGTTTCCTCCAAAGCAAATTATAATTTGAACTACTAATGTTCAAGGACATGTAGTACTCAAAGAAGATTGCTTTTGTAAGTGACTAAATACTGAAGTGAAGCTGATGTATCTGGCAGCCACAGAAACAGTTTTTTAAGACTATATTCTATTGTTATGGAAGATGTTAGCTTTTTCCTTACAGTTCAATGAGGTAAAATTTATAAAATGAAACTATAATAACATTTATAAAGATAAAATAAAGGTGAAAGCTGTACTGAAGTAAATTTCACTTCCCAAATTTAAACAAGGGATATCAGAACTCTAATGATCCTCCGGCCTCTTAGTTCGGACATGCAAGAAAAGTGCCTTGACGTAAATGGAGAAAATCCTTTAGGAAGAAACTCAGCGCCAATTTGTGTGCAAGAAAATGTTGTCCCGTGTTGATGAGCTATCTGCTGCCAAATCATTGCTCATCCTTACCATGTTTAGGTTAGACGTTGCTCAGCCTGACAGCTGTAATCACCACCTTTCACCTAAGACAGGATAAGTAAGAACGTGATTAAACCACTATATAACTCCACCCCAAGAACACAGATCTGTCCAAAGAAGAGCTTACCTAGGGAAGGAAGATGTCTTTTTCACCAGTGTTTTGCCTGAAGGCATAAAAATCAGCAAGTGGCTAAATAGTAAAGTCAAATTAATAATTTTCTGCCCTTGTGGTGTATTGCCTTCCTTAGTTATGCTTGTGGTACCATGTACTAAATTGTTTTTTGCTTACATTTGCTTACAATATGCCACAGCAGTTGTACCCCGGCACAAAGAAAACAACTTGGAAAATAGGAATGTGGAGATTGCAGACTGAGTGGGTGTAGCTTTCTGAGAAATACACATGCAGCAATGAAGAAAAGATTGCTTTCCCCTGAGCTAAAATGGAAGCTAAAGAGTTTTTAGGTGTATACTACCTAAAAAGATCTCAGAGCAGTGAACAAAAGTACTTGACTTTATTGTTCGATTTCTGCTGTGTTGAGGGAATCCAAACTTTATTTGTAAAGAGGATTTCATCAAGAGAGTAATGCCTGACCGAATCATCATTTTCTCATCTTGAATAGAATGGTTCACAAAAAGCTGAATTTTGCTACCTCTACAAAAGAAGAGACGATAGAATATCAGCTGCAACATTATGAACTACAGCCTCTTAGGACTTTTGTGATCCAGAGTTGGTTCCCAGTTTCATGTAAGTTCTGGCTGTGCTGATGGAAACTCTCATCGATGCTGCAGACCTTATTGAAAGAAAAAATGACACTAACTTACATATTCCAGTAATCTTCAGGAAAAGAATTATTAAGCACAATACTTGAGCTTAAACTAATGGTTTCTCTAAAATACCTCCCTGATATCCTTCCCATTTATCTTATTAGGGAGTGAGGCATTTATTACCAAGCCGGGTCAATGACACTACGTTGGTAACTTGTTCATACTGAGGTTCCACTACACCAGGTAGCACAATTAGATTAAGACACTTGACTTCATAAACTTGAGTCCTATCTCAAGAATCAGCTTTCAAGACCCTATAGATACATCCAAAGAGGTATTAAGCATCTTCCAGAACCCTGTGCTATGCTAAGTTCATCATTTTCAGTCCTTGAGACATTTCAGAGCAATGTCTTAGTCCTCTGCTTGTCCTCACTGTGTCGTTCCACAGGTTTAGTGTCTGTCACTAATACACGGTCACTATCACCTGCTTTGCTTGGCAGATGTGGCCTCTTAACATGAAGAGCATGCTGCTGCATGCACGTGCTTTTCTGGGTGGATGAAAGCTCTCCAACGCTAAGAGACAGAGTAGTCACCATAAGAATGCATTTACGGAATTCCAACCTGAGATAAAAGTAATCTGCTTTCAGGCAATTACGAGTTACTTAACCCATCTTCTGTATATTACGTATTCTATGAATTATTATGTGTGCGTATTGGGATGTGTGAAGGTGTGTGAGAATGTATACGTGCGTGCATAATTGAATACAGGCTTTATTTTATTCTTATAATTTCTTTTTTATATTGTTTGGTAAATATTGTTTTGTTGCTGTACTGTGACACCCAAGAAAAGATATTCTTCACACATATAGAAGTATCATTTTAAAGTATTGAAGTCAGAAATTAGACTTTAATTTTCAGTGTACAGTGAAATCAAATGTTGTTTTCTGTAGAATAAGAGATTTATTGAAATATGGTTTATTCTACTTATTATATCATTGATCTTCACAGTCTTGCATTTAGAAACCATTTTTATAGGCACTTTACAAATGAATAGAGAGATGAGATTAAATGATAATATCAATTTTCTATGGCAAATAGTCTGCATAATTCAGATGGAAGATAAATTTAAAATTACATAGATGACACCAGGAAAACACTGAGTTGAAAATAAAACTGGCTGTGTACTGCCTTAGTCCAAATCTTTTTTTTTACCTTGTTTATCGTGAAACATGAGTGCTCTGCTTGCTCATTAGTATTCATATCAATGTTTGTCCAAAGAAGAAATGGAAATGTACTCTACCGTCTGATGTCCTGTTTTATATTCTTTTGCCTTGTTTTAGTTTATTCATCAAACACTGAGAGTAACAGGCAATGAACAAAGGTGAACGAGGTACACCACACATTTTCCTGTATTGGAGCTGTACAATTATGTGACAGCAAGTATTGATAAACTTCAGTGTAGTCGTAATTTTGCCACAACAGTCGCACTAAATTATTTTGCTCTACAGTGAATCAGGTCAGCTCAGAAATTCCAGCCTTCAAGGATTCCCACCTGCTAAATAAAATTCTACTTTAGGTTCTGTCAAATGTTTTTTCTTCAGAATTAGAAAGGAAAGAATCCTGTTCACTGATGATAACAAATTACAAGCTAGTGTGAGATCACAGAAAAAAGAAAATAAAACTGATCTTCAGTGCAATTCTGTGGTGGAATCAGAGAATGAAGCATATTTTTAAGACGATCAAATGGAAAATAAATTAATAAAATGTTAAAAGTTAAACTATTTTTCACTAAAAAAATAGCTCTAAAACATTTTTTTTTCCCTCTATCTGTAGCATTTTTAACATCTTTAGGAAGAATTTTTCCAATAAGGTCTTTTGGTAATAAATTTGTGATTACATTTTTCAGCTCTGAAAGATAGGCCATATCTTTCTAGAAAGCACAAAGTGAAATAAACTACTGCTACCTTTCAGTATTATTGGAGTACAGTTTGCAAAGCGAATACTTTTAGGGCAACTTATGTTTTATTGTCAGAAAGTATGTTAGGTATTTGTTTAGAATTACCAGAAACAGTTTGAAGAGCAAAGAGTCATAGGCACCAGAGGAAATAAATTATCTGTACATATGTAATTACTTGCTTATCATAGTTGCCTTATTAGAGACAAAGATCAAAAAAATAGATTTTCCATCTTTTCCAGGTTATAGTGCTCTGGTAGCAAAAATATTGCTTTATTCCTAGTATGGCACTACTACCCTTCTAACTAGGAGCCTGAACTCTGCAACTAATGTCCCTGACTTTAGAATTCCCAACATTGAGTCTAGATTTGACTTATAACTTCTCCTATTGGAACCACTCCATTTTCTCTTAATCATGTAAGAGCTCAAGGAGAGGAATGATTTACTCAACAGTCCAGTGCAGCTAGAAGGTGCAGTAGCCCTTTGCTGGAAATCAGTGAAATTAGGTCTCATATATATTCATATAAAACCATATATATCCATATATAAGCAGGCTTGTACTTGTTCCATGGGATTGTTCTCAATTTCTGACAGTAAAATCCATTGCAGTTCCAAAAAAAAATCTTTTAAAAAAAACCCTTCAGTACCATTTGAATGTTATGAAAATAAATCGATTATTCCATTGAGCAACTGAAAAAAAGGGCCAAATCTACATCAAGGCCTCTACTGTGCACACAATGTTAATGTAGCTCTAATGAATACTATATTATATATATGTAAAAATATGTTTTAAACTTGTTATTTTAAAATAACTTTTTTTTTTAAATTATGAAAAAATTATCAAATCATTATATGAATGATTTAGAGAGAATCCTGATTCTTATTCCATCACATTAAGGGACTGTGTATTAAACACATCTTTGAACTTTTTATACTACTTTAGTACAAAAAGGCCATTGCCCTAATGCCAACTGACATACCACAAATTAAAATACTAAATTCAAGTGGGGAATTGCTCTTGATCTGTGTTGGAACAGGTTCATCATTATTTGATGAATACATTGTCTTTGTACAGTTTATGCACATTAATAATTCCAGTTATGTATTCCTTTGTAACCCAAAATGTTCTTCATATCATCAGAAACTAATACACTAAAATCTCTTGATTTTTTGTTACACCAGTTCTAAACATTCTTGAGTCATCAAAAAATATTGCTATATTAAAGAGAAATCATTCCCAATTGACTGTGTACAATACGAGAATAAGCTCCTGTTCCCTAATCAATACTCCAGCATGTTCAAAATGATGTATGAAAACTCAACAGAAAAAGGAAAGTGGAGTTTTATTTGAACCGATCATAATAAATATACACTTTCAAGAATGTATTTATGGGGATATAAACCCATGTCTATCTGAAGTAGGAAAAAGGTATGTCTTCCTCCTAATGAAGAAGAGATCAGTTTTGCTGGTATGAAGATCGATGCTGCTAGAGTTAGTTTCACCTGAAAGCTGTAAGTGATCTGCCATAAGCACTTACTGGAATATAGGTGCAGCTCACACTCAACCTAAGATCTTTTTCAGAGTGTTTATTAGGAAATAGAAATATCCACACTATCATTTGAGTCGAGAAGCCCATCTCCTAGTTCCTTTTTTCCATTTCTCTTGATTTCCACATACCATTGTCCAGGAAGTGATGTCCAGATTTTGTAGAAAGAGAGGATGTGAGTCTTTGGCTGCTGACTGTGGAGGCGAAGGGCAAGACCAAACCTGCACACTGCTCGAGAGCTTAAAAATTTTAAGCTGAACTTCACATTGGCCTTTTTCGACCTGCATTTTGTGAACTAGGTCAACTGACTTAGGGTGAGATTTATCCCAGCAGTGTCCTTTTGATGCTTGGTTTTGGCGCAATTAGGAAATGTTTTTCATATCAAGTGACTATGCATTAAGCTATACTGTTAGAAGAACATTTAAACTGTCTTATAGCAGGGGTGTGCAAGTTAATGAATGTGTAGGGGGATACAGTGTACGAACTGAATGCATGATGGAGTAAAACTGATAAGGAAGGTGTCTCACAAATGTAGATCTGTAAAGCATTGGCTGAGTTTGTTGGACCAGCTTGCCTATGGAGGGTGAGGTGCTGTTTCCTTGCTGAATGCATGTGTGACTAAAAAAGCGGTTTTGAGCAGAGGGGGAAAATGTCCCTCAGTTTCATTTTAAAAAGGACCTGTGTCTGGCCAAGGACATCACAAGGTATGACTGAAGTCTTTAAAGTGACACTGATGAATTAGATGTGTAGACACGACTTGCATATGTGCCATTTTAATATTTTTCAAGTTTGCTTTGGGATATTTTTGGCCAGACTGAGGTCAGAAAATCCAGTTCAACCCCTTTTGGGGTTTTTTGGTTGGTTGGGTTTTAAGTGCCATAGCAATTCAGAGGAGTACTAAAACAAATGCTTTGTGGGTTAAACCTCTGCTTTTAAAAGCAGAAGCTGGTTTTACATATAAGTCCATTACCAAGAATTTTAGGGTTATCCTCTAATTGCAGTATTCTGCCTAAATGACACACTTTAAATATTACAGTCAATTTTTATATATATATATTTGTATATGTTTATATATCTATTTTTATGCATATTCTTGCTAGGACACTTATTGGTTTGTCACAACATTCAATTCATAACATATTGGAGAGACAGTACTAAAAGAGTAATTACTTGCAATATTTGGACCAACCCCAGATACTTTTCTTGAGATAACTGCAGTGAACACTAGCTGCATGGACTGAAAGTGATACGGTAACTGTGTTTTCCTTCCTCTGTTTTTCTCTGTTTTGTTGGGCAATTTTACAATTAGTAATGTGCCTAAAAATCTTTGCATACTTTGGAATTTAAATCTTATCCTGATAGATACAGAGTGACTTAAAGTTAGCAGCATTTTCTCACTTTTGAGCAGTTATGCACCCAGCAATAGTCCTATTAGAATTTCTAAATGAGTTGGTAACATAGGAAACATAATGAAGGCTGAAAAATTATGAGAAAACCATATTTTACCTCCCTCCACTTACGCTATTATATATAAACATTTACATACTGTGAAATAATCAAATACTGCAGAGCTAGAAAGACAAACAAGGTAAATATAAAGTCAATTTTACAAGATTAATAGTAATACCACTGCTGCAAAAGGCACAGGGAAAAAAATAGAAAGCTTCAAAAAGTCAGTGCTAAAGAATTAAAATAAAAATGGAATGTCAAATCCTAGGGTTAAATCCTGTAAATTTTATCTTAAAGCAACTTCACATTAATTCATAAACAATATAGCTTAAGGGGCAATAGTAAAATATGTTGGGAAAGTATGGAGAATATGGGCTCTACAGCAAAAAAAAACACCATTTGAGATTAGCCCCAAGTTTTACTATGATCCATCTGAAGTTTCACTAATATCTTTAGACTAACTGGCTGGAAGGTCCCTGGACAACCTGTCTTTATTTGCCAAATGGGAAAAAGTACATATATGCTTATTTCCCACTAATTTAGTACTTAGAAATAGTTCTAGAAATTGCTGCTGAGGTTGCCTGGCCATTCTCAGGGAGATGTAATCAGGCATTTCCTGATCCTGAGTGTGTAAGAGAATCTAACCCTACATAAGAGTTCCAATTGTTATTCATATATTCATTGTGCTGTACTTGTTCATTTCTGTCAGCTGTTGACTTTAGGATTGCATTGGTTTGTCTGTCATTAAAAAGGTTATCTTTCCAATCAATAATATATATCATCTGGGAAAAGAAACAAACAAAAGAACAAACAAGCAGACAGAGTCTAGAGAAGTATATGTCTCTGTTTAAAAAAAAATAAAAAAATCTGTTGTAAATAGAAGACCTTCATTCATAGAAGACCCATATTGTTCCCTTTGACAATACTTGCAGCAAGCATCAAATAATTTTGGACTGTTTATTTTTCTAATGCTTTCTTTCCTGGCTGAAGATTTTTACAAGTCTATTTCTAAAGGCATAATGGTCCTACCAGCTTCTGAAATTCTAGCCCTTCTGCAGAGCTTAGAGAAAGAGATATTGAGAATGAATATATGGTGAAGAGAGATTTAGTGTTATGAACCAAGAATGTGAAGTTGATATGAAAGAAACGTTCTAGATTTTGATCTGATCTTCTTTCTTATTTTGCATATTTTGAAAAAAACCTCTATAGATCAGCACAGGAAGAAAAACTGGTGCAGTTTCTGCAAACAGCTTTCTAAAATATATCTCCTTGAGGAGCAGTAATTTTGGAAATTAATGGCCAAGACATGCAGTTAATATTCCTTCTTTAGTTTTGCTTTGTTCTTAGAGATCATTGTTTAGTCATTCTCCTCTTTCTCATTGTTATGGACTGAGCTATTCTTACACTGTTGAATATTTACTCATATTCCTTCCAATAAATGACTTATGAGAGCTTGTGCTTACCAGCATAAGAGTTTCTACTCTAAACTTAATATATTAGTACTTGTACAATGTGTAAGTTTTCCCCTAAGTGCTAATGCTTTGTGTGTGTCAGCATGCCTCTCTCTGTGGCTGACCCATAAAGCTTTAAGTCTGCTTCTCTTCCAGCTGTCTACTCAAGTTTTATCATTGCAGATGAGAGATGCAACTGTGGAATAGGCTTTTATTCCAACATTAAACTCTAGAGTAGGTCGTACCAAGCCTGAGACTTTGACCACCAGATTTAGAAATTATTTAATTAAATACATTGCTGCGTCTGTTTTCTGGCCTGAATTGAGTTTTATTTATCAGTTAGCATAGGCTGTAATCACAGTTTAATGCTTTGCTAAGAACAATTTTGGACTATCCTTACGACAATAAGATAAGTCTAGGGTAATTTTTCCTTTTCAGAAACAGCATGAGAGATTAATCTATAATATTTCACAGTAAATATTGCTATTAGTAAAGTATACAAGAAGCTCTGAGACTTCCGAACATAAACTGAAAGTTTTACCTTCTCAGGCCTGCTAGGAAGACTGTACTGAAGCTGAAGACTTTTAAAAATAATTGAGAATGTTTGTAGTGAGTGATTATCCTCAGAACAGGGTGGCAACATGGATGTACAATTCAGGGAGATGTTAAGGTGAAAGTAGTACAGTGTTTTCCTCACTCATCTTTCTGAAGATGGATGCTATTCTTCAATAATTTAAGTCCTTTTGCGTTCTGGTATGCTTCTCACAATCCTGAGTCTTCCTCCATTCCGTTCTATTTGAGAACATCCAGATGGTCCTTTATATTGTTTTGGGGAAAAAGTAATCATTAGTTGAATCAAAGTGTTTCTATATAGCTGTCCAGGATGAGATGAGATCAAAGGCTAGAAGGTTCTCAAAGCAGTCACTGTGGTTACTATAGTCTCAGCAGGGATTGATATTTTATACAAACTTGAGAAAAGTTGCTGGCTTGTACTTGCCTTCAAAAGGTATAAAGCTTATTTAATTGTGAGAGGTTTTTTGCTAAAACTTGAAAGAACTGTTGGCATTGCATTACTTACTTTTTAGGTCCTTTACATATTTAGAAACTTTTTACCATGCAGCTGACCTCATCTGGGCCTCTTGCCCAAACCTCACTCTACTTACTAATGAGTTTTAATGCCAGAAGTGTAGGTTTTTGTTTTATTATGTTAGTCTCGTATAGCAAAGTTGTACCACAAGATAGATTTATAAAACCTTAAGTAGATCTTAGCAGATGCTTTTGCTGCCAGGCGTCAAATTTATTCCTATCAGTGTGCAGACAATACTTTGTTAGAGGTAAAATTCATCTTCTCTTGAGTTATTAAAGAAGAATTAGAACACTGTTTCCCATACCTACAAAATATTCTCCCAAATGTTTCCTTTTTTTGCTTTCTTTCTTTTGCTATTATTGTTTCAGTCAAATTGCTTCATAATCTGATTACTTTTTAAGATACCTATTAGTTAGTATTTACTTTTAATACATTGTCTTAGTCACTTCTAGACCCTATTAAAAATTGCTCTAACTGTTCAGTGATTTTCAATGTTTGTGGAGGTTCAGTAGTTTTCCAGACACTATGTGGTATAAGATTGTGAGGAGAGCTGTATATAAGCTTCTAATTCAAAGTCAACCACATGATATACAGAGGCTAATATGACCTTTTATAATTCATATCATTCCTGAGATGTCCTCTTATTGAATCTTCTTATCTCGCAGAATAAATTGTGTCCACATTTTTCTTCCTGTGCTAGATTTCAGCCTTTTAAAAAAGAAAAAAAAAAGAAAAAAAGAAAAAAAAAAAAGAAGTGGTTAAGACAGTACTTTCCTTTGATGTTTTATTTATTGTACCACACTTACACTACTGGATGCCATTCAGATACTATACTAACAAAAAGAAAATACAGTCTGCTGTACAGTACAAGTCTATTCCCCTTTTCTATTGGATATCAGATTTGATGTAGATGTGGAGTAAGTATTGCTAATTTGTATTGAGCTATGTTAAATTAATTATCCCCAAAAGCAGACTGAAATGATTTTTTTTAGTTAAAGGTCTCTTCTCTTTCAGTTTTCACTGGTTTTAATAAAGCAATCAAAATTCTAGCAGTTGGAAAAGGGAAATGGTTTTTGAAATTGTAGCTTTTTAATATAAATATTGATTTAGTATTTTAACTATGTAAAAAATGTGCATTTTTGTCTAGTATACACTGTAAACATGAAAGAAACAGGTTCTGGCTTTGGGAGCCTAGAAAATCAAGAGAACAAGAAAAGGAAGTGAAAAAAATATATGAAAGTTAGTCACTTGGAAGAGCAAGTGACCATGAAATGGATGGAGAAGGGAAAAGCCAGTAGAAAAGAAAATACAGAGTAAAGGCTAATACAGAGAAAAGGTTAATGCAGAGTTTTATAATGCAGTGTTTTTCCCAAAACAAACAAACAAACAAACAAAAATCCTAGAAACAAGAGAGACAGGAATTCAGACACAACATGGGCTAGAATCATATAATCGTAGAATGGTTTTGGTTGGAAGTGATTTTTAAAGGTTATCTAGTCCAACCCCCCTGCAATGAGCAGGGACGTCTTCAACTAGATCAGGTTGCTCAGAGCCCCGTACAACCTGACCTTGAATGTTTCCAAGGACAGGGCATCTACAGCCTCTCTGGGCAACCTATGCCAGTGTTTTGCCACCATCATTGCAAAAAATGTCTTCCTTCTGTCTAGGCTGAATCTACTCTCTTTCAGTTTAAAACCATTACCCCTGTCCTACCACAACAAGGCCTATTTAAAAATCTACCTCCATCTTTCTTGTAGTCCTCCTTCAAGTACTGGAAGGCTGCAATAAGGCCCCCCTCCAGCCTTCTCTTCTCCGGGCTGAACAACCCCAACTCTCTCAGCCTTTCCTCACAGGAGACGCGTTCCAGCGCTGTGATCATCTTTGTGGCCCTCCTCTGGACCCTGTCCAACAGCTCCATGTCCTTCTTGTACTGGGGCCCCCAGAGCTGGATGCAGTACTCCAGGTGGGGTCTCACAAGAGCAGAGTAGAGGGGCACCATCACTTCCCTCAACCTGCTGGCCACGAATGAATCAATATATCGCAGCTGAAGCCAGGTCTTGAACTGGAGGTTAAAGAAATGCTTCCTAGATTTTCCTAGACAATTTTTTGGCAATTTCTCCAAACCCCAAATCAATATATTAATTATCTGTGGCTACACATCTGGACAGTTAAATGATTTTTGGAAGCAAATGAAAACTTTGGCTAGTGATTTTATTTTGCCACTAATTTTGATTGTCCTGGTATTTTTTGCTGTATTACAATGGAGGGCCTAGCTAATGAGAAGTGGCAGAATGTTGATTTCAAGGCAAAACTCAAGAGATACCTGTGGATGAATTCTTTACTGTACCTTCCCCACAGTACAAAGCAAAGGACAGGATGCAAAACAGGATGCACCTAGTAATGGGTTTGTTGTCCTTTTTTCTCTTATTCTGGGCACATTGTAACAAGGACTTATGTAAGGGTTCTGTGTTGAGCTATAGTCTATGCATATAACTGCCATGGAAACCTGGAGAAGCTGTGCCCTTGTCAGAACATCATCAGCTACTGACTCATTACACACCTGAGTGAGAAAAGCGAGGGGGGGCAGGGGGATGCAGAGAGAGGAGAAACAACTGCAAAACTGGCTGTATGATTCTTGGAACATCTGTTCTGAAGTTGTGTAGTGCCTGCCAATGTGCAGGCAGGATGCTGGGTCCAGCCTTTAATTTGGGGATCTGGCCAGTACAAAAATACTAATTACTGCACAGTTCTTTACTGAGCATTAGGCAAGGTGAGAGGCATTATTAAAACACTAAACTGTACGAGCAGTTTCTCCACCCTATTTTTATTGGCTCGTATTCAGCCATTTTCACTAGAAGAAGATGATAGGTGCCCCATTCTGGATTTATATATTTATGTATATAAGTGGTTGCAAAGTTGAAGCAGACCCTGCTCTTAGGTTTTAAGCTCCATTATGAAGGCCCTTTAGCCACATGTGAAATGCTAGGTCTGAGCTTCCTGACAGGTGCTATGAATTTGTACAGAAAGGTGTGTTGTTACAGTTTTATGACATGTAGACTACAGTTCACTCACAACCAGTCTTCTGTTTCTGGATCATGCTTAATGACTTTAGCCAAACTTTCAAAAAAACATTGATGTGTCTTAGGATTCAAAATTCCATACACAAGTTAAGTACCACTAAACACCCATGAGCTTTCCTTTTCTAAGGTCCAGATTGTAAAGACATGTAGGTGCCTAACTCCCAACTTTGTCTTTCTTTTAGTTCTTAAGTTACTCAAACACAGAAAATTTCATGCCTCTGGATGGAAAGAAGAGCTTGAGGGTGTGAAATAGCACAAAGAATCCATGTGAACTGCCAATGGGACTGCAGTAGGTTGCCATCTGAAAGGCGAAGATCACTAAATAAAGGTAAGAACACAAAATTGTCTATACTGCTATCATGTATCATTCTTTAGATCAGCTGCAGCTCTCAATACATTGATCAGATTGTTTCAAGTGATTCAGATACATCTTCTCTGCTGTTGTCTTTAATATATATCATTTACTCTCCTTCTCCCCTGCTACCTCCTATATTACAACCTGACACCTTAAAAATCTATGGCATTCTGTTAAACCCATGTCCATGCTGTTCATGCAGCACAGACTGGATACAACTCAGTCTGCAGGGGTAATAGTATATTAAATTTTAAGTGTGCAATTGTTAGCCTTCTCCCTTCCTTCTTCATCTTATACATGCCCTTAAGTTACTTTCTAGCTTCACACACAAACAGTACCTTTTCCATTCAGTATAAAAGACGGCTGCCGCATTTGCTTTGTTTCCTAAAAAATGTTATTCCTGACTAAACACATTGTAATTTTGACTATCTGTTATGCATTTGAATAATTCTTTTTAATTCCCTTCTGAAAAATGCTTTTAAAACTTCTTCTCTCTAGCCTTATATTGTACTTTTCTTAGGGTATTCTTCCAGCTCCTCAGTCCAGATACCAATGTCAGATTTGTTCTTGCAGTATCCCTCATTTTCAGCAATCACATTTTTGCCTGTTTCCATGCCAGAGATCATACTGTGTTTTCATCCACAGTTCTTCCCTGAGGATCCACTATGATGCCAAAAAGAAATCAGCCAGCTAATAATGACAGCAGTTACAATTTTCTACAGGATTTTTTTTTCTTTTTCGTTTTCTTTTTTTTTTTTTTTTTGTTTGTTTTTAAATCCCATCCCTTTGTCATTTTTTGGGGGGGGTTTAGATCATAGCATTTTTTTCCTTCGCATTTGTTACTTTTTACCTTGTGTCTAGAAAATATTACTTACAAAAGTTGGTATCAGTTAAGACACAATAGAAAGATATTCAGGTATTCTTTCAGTGGAAGGTATAACTCACATCCTTACTCATATAAATTTTCCTCAGACCTCCGACCTCTCCTACCTCTTTCTTCCATACTTAATGAGAAATCCCCAGTAAATCCCTTAAAGCATTCTTAAACTCTCTTCTAAATATATGTGTTACTTTCTGATCGAAACATCACCTTCTGACTATCAAGTGTCATTCTGTTTTGCGTTGAATAATCAAGGATGAAAATGATTTCCTGAAACAAATTTGGAAAGGTAATTCTTAAAAATCTAAATAGCACTGATGAAAATAGTTGCTTGTACTGTGACTGTGAAGCTGCTGTCCTAAAAGAAATGCCAACTATATATAATTGTTTTTCCTTCCAGCTGGCGGGGGAGCCACAGGGATATTGCCAGAACTAATTGCTGATTATTATAAACAAAGATACATTTTCTATAAAAAAACAAAAGCAACTGAACCTTTTGTTCTCTAGAAAATTATTGTCATCATTAGGGAGTATAAGTGTTTATTTCTATGTGATAATATAATTCAACTAATATAGAATGCAATTGTTTTGAAAAAAGGAGAAAAATAATCTCAAGTCAGCTTGAGTGGGTGGGTGGGGAAATATAAACCCTGAACTGAACTTAATTGTTATTACAGATGAATGATTTGGGACTCATTTGTATGTGATTTGTTTTCTTCTGTTAGTTATGTCTTACCCCTGCGTTATACATTTGAGCCCAGGTGTTATGACTTAATTTTCATGTTGCCCATACCCTCTGTATTGCCATTAAACAGATAGTTACCAAATACCCATATAACTAGCAAGTTCTAGATAGAGAGCTAGCTTAGATTTAATATTCATGCACTTGTTTTTCCTGTCCGTCTTTCGGATAGTCTACCCCAAAGCAGTGCTTTTATGAAAAGTGTTTTACATACTATTCTCTTTCTTGCAGCTTTAACAGGTATAAAAACCCTTTTTATTTTCCCCACTTTTTTTTCTTCTTTTCTTTGAATGCACAGAAGTCCCTTTTCTCTAGGATTTTGAAATGGACAGTAAAGAATAATGTCATAGAAAAATAATTTAAGTCCTCATTTTTCCCAGTCTTTCCTAATGTCATCTTATTTTTAAGAGGTAACATTTGGTCTTGCTGGGCTGCCTCAGGTTTAATAGAAATCAGCATTTCTGCAGGTGAGGTCTTTAAGATTTACTTATGGAAGATCAATTAACTTGTTGCAGAGATTTTTGGATGCCAAACACTGCAGAGGGGCCAAGTATACTGGAAAAGTTGGTTTCTAATATATTGTGACCTAAATTAAATCTATAATGAAGATTGAAATACTCTTCCATACACCTTGCGTTTTGTGTGCAGAAGGCTGCTGTTCATTTTAGACATTTCTGAACTGATAAGGACTCAAGCATATTCAGAGAATAATTTCTATGATTTTTAATATAATCCATTGTCACTTTTATTTGCCTAAGTCATTAGAATCCACCCCAATAAAAGTAAAAGTGTGCCTTCCAGGAGCACACACGCACACAGGCAGAAGCTCTTTTTTGCATGCCATAGTGCCTGTAACAACTTCCTGGAGCTATACAGTTCATCTGCAAATGAATTTCACTTTGTGCATAAGTACGATATACACACTGAAGGGAACTGGAACAAATTGGCACTTCATTCCACAGTGGGAATAAAATATTTTTCCTGATCGCAGCTTTTCCCAAGAACTAAGCAAATTAGGGAAATAAAGGCCATTAAGTAAAATTAGATTTTACACTATTTAACAGGTGTTTTGGTCTATTTTACCCTGAGGGTAGATCACAATGCAGTCCAAAAAGTTAATTGTTCGATAATTGTACAGTTTTCACATTTATTTCCAGCAGTTTAGCCTATAGTATGGTTCTGTTAAACTTCTGTCATCTATCTTTGGACCTGTTCTTTCTTTAATGTATCCAAGAATTATAAAGAACAATAGCTTAACTTTATTTTGAGAGTCTTTGCATCTGATATTGACTGAATCACTAGATAAACCATCTGAGAAACAGAACTGAAAATAGGAACTATTGTAAAAATTTATATTCCTTAGGGCATCAGTGAAAGAAGAAAAAGAGTACTCGCTGTTCATTATCAATACAAATTTTCATGAAAGATTGAGAATCACAAACAGAATAAATTGGTTCATGCTGCATCCCCTGAAGACCTTGCTCAAGAGAAACAGAAGACAGACCTGTTAATGTAGACGTATATGTTCAGCCACAAACAATATGCGTATATTTTTCACAGTTCAATGGTCTGATATCAAAAATACCACAGAAAGCCCCACACCACCCCCCCCAAATGAAATACAAAAAACCCACCTCACTGACCACAATGTAAGAATATCATTCAGCAGTATATCTGTGAGGACCTAGCTTTCTGTCTCCCATGCATGCCACATATGACCCAAATATATCATAAATACAATATTGTCCAGAAAAACCAAACCAAACCGGCACCAATGCGGACAGATATTCTTTCTTAACTTGTCAGGAGCCCACATACAAAACTAAAAATACTTTTTCACTTCTTTTCTGTCTGAAATGGGGTCATTGGAAGCTTCTCAGAAAGCCAATGTATCCTGGGCTTCATCAAAGAAGCATGACCAGCAGCTCAAGGGAGGTGATTCTCCCCCTCTACTCTGCTCTCACGAGACCCCAGCTGGAGTACTGCATCCAGCTCTGGGGACCCCAACATAAGAAGGACATGGAGCTGTTGGAGTGAGTCCAGAGGAGGACCACGAAGATGATCAGAGGGCTGGAGCACCTCTCCTGTGAGGACAGGCTGAGAGAGTTGGGGTTGTTCAGCCTGGAGAAGAGAAGGCTCTGGGAGACCTTAGAGCAGCCTTCCAGTACCTGAAGGGGCCTACAGGAAGGATGAGAAGGGACTGTTTACGAGGACATGGAGTGATAGGGCAAGGGGTAATGGCTTTAAACTGAAGGAGGGGAGATTTAGGTTAGATATTAGGAAGAAATTCTTTGCTGTGAGGGTGAGGCACTGGCACAGGTTGCCCAGAGAAGCCGTGGCTGCCCCCTCCCTGGAAGTGTTCAAAGCCAGGTTGGATGGGGCTTTGGGCAACCTGGTCTAGTGGAGGGTGTCCCTGCCCATGGCAGGGGGGTGGCAACTAGGTCATCTTTGAGGTCCCTTCCAACCCGAACCATTCTATGGTTCTATGATTCTACAAAAATATGATTCTACAATTCTATATCCCATTTAAAGAGTTAATCAGTTAACTATTATATAAATATCTATGACATAATTTTGTTGGATTTCTGTTCTCATATAATAATAGTAAGCAAAGCTGTCCAGAAATTGAAATATTTTATAACCTGGTGCCCCAAGATCTAAACATTTATGTTGTTCCTTTCTTTTCAACATTGAGAATGAGTTCTTATCTCTTATCTCCTAGCAAAAGCCCTGAAGGAATTTCTTCCCCTCTCCTGGCCAATCCTTTTATAAAAGCATTGAGTCAGAATAGCCTGCTTGCCTCAGTCAATGTCTCCCCAAGGTAAAGTTTCCAAAAATTTTTGAGGGAATGCACTAACATTTAAAAGAACAGTTCTGTACCTGGGAACATTTCTGGCTTTAGACACTTTCTGAGTAATTTTATAAATCTTCAGATGCTGAAATTTATATGTGGGAGAACATAAAAGAAAAATTTCACAAAAAGTAGGAGGTGACTTTGCTAATAGGTAACACTTAGTCTGTGGTCAAAGTTTGAGTTACTCTCCATTCAAATATCATATCTCTCTTTTTTTTTTCTTTTTTTTTTTCTTTTTGAGTTTTTAAGAACCCATACATCAATCTAATTCCTTTAATTGTTGTCTCTGTATTGCATATAGGTTTATGTAATAAATATTCCTTGCACTAAACACACAAGAAGGTAAAGTGAATGCTGAAGTATGAAGTACTGACATTTTATTTCCTTTAAAATCTGCAATAAAATTCCTTTCTGTTCTGTTTAGAACATTTTTTCAATTTCTTTCACTGGATTGGTCTGCTCTAGGAAAATAAGTTTTATGAGCTAATTGACAGTTCAATTTTAATATTATTGTTGCTAGGAATAGTTTTCCAGTCTTTGCTTTTAATTAATAAATAGATCTTTGCAGTTTTGCAGGAAGTTTCAACCCTAATAGAGTTATTCCAGCTGGACAGTGCAGCCTTCCCTTCTGATACTTACTTTTCATCAACATTTAATGTCAGTATGTTGTGCAAAATGAGTTAAAGGCATAATATAGTGTGAAATGGATTTATGCTGATAATAAATATATGGTCATGAACTCTTATTCCAATTTATAGTATAATTTCACTTTTTTATGAAATTTTGAGTATATATTGGAGCTCTCAGGTGACTGAAGTCCCAAGATCTTTGACCTCAACCTCAGAATCCCCAGAAATGCCCTGTCCATCATTATTATGCCTTCTATGATAGTGACATAGTACTTGATCTCATAGGCTGTACTTATGCTATAAAATCAACAAAATGTTCCTTGTCCTTTGTGGAACAGATGGGGCAATTGTATGCTTCTCATTTTAGTAAACTCCTTTGAACTGAAATTATTGATATCATTAATAAATATGAAATTACATGAGATGTGACAGCTCTTCACTACTGGCAGGCAAGTTGTGGCAAACAGAATTTCTTTGTGATATTCAATAGAATGCAACACAAGGTTAATGGTTATGAATGCTTCAGGAATTAAATACATTTTGATATCTGTTCATATGATTTTTTCTTTCTTTTGTCCCCAGCTTATACTAGGCCTTTTAAACAATGCCAATTTACAATGAGATGATGGGACTAAAAATAAGTCTCAGCAACACTGCTGCATTTTTTTTTTCCAATGGAAAATATATATTTGCATTGAGACAATGAAGAACTCTTTAAGAGTGACAACAATATGCATTCTATACATGCATGCAGTAGAAATAAATGCAGTAAGATAGAATGTTAGATCATAGAACTTTAGCCTGGTCTATGATGGCATTTACATTTTATATATCTCAGTTTTTATTGAATGGGACCGATTAAGAAAATTTAACTGTAACTTTATTCTGTTCTGTTCCCCAGTTCTGATTTTGAAGTTGTAGTTGTCACTTCTATAGGAAAAAATACAAAGCTGTATGCTTTTCAGTGGCTTTTAATTCCTTTAAGGTATGCCTAAAGAATTAAATATACTTCATTTTGAAAAGAAACAGAGGAACTGAAAATCTTGAGTTTGCCATAGCCTTCTACCCAATGCTAAGTTTGGAAAGATTTAAAAATCAAACCACCACAATGAATACTGCTTCCTTGATATAGTGCCAGCATAAGCACTATCTTTTAAATGAGATCAGTAACAGCAAGTAGATCTGCAATAGCAAGTATCCAGTGTTGATGAACCTGTAACATTTTTTTGAAGTATGTTGAGGGAGACCTAAAGANAAGCAGAAGAAAGGGTTGAGGTTTGAAACTATCTTGTTGCATGCACTTCTTTCTCAGTGCTTACTACCTAGAGTTCGGAAAATCTTGCACTATTTTACATTTGTGAAAGTAACAACTGCTTTATCTGAAATTCTCTATCAATAGCACTGCCTATTAATATTCTACTTATGCCTGGCATAGAAGACCAACACATAGATTTATACATTTTAAAACTGTGAGTTTAGATCAGGTTATAAACAACTTGGTGGATGGCCAAGTGTTCTTTAACAATTCATAAGTTACTTGGTAGGTCCACTTAATCATAACTCACAATTTGTAAAGGTTTTGTAAATAAAAATTAATAAAAGGTGCTATACAATTAATTATCTTTGATCCACTGCAGGTAGCATGCATGGTACATGTGGGGCTAGCATTCCTGTAATTTAGTTTTGTTATACTTTCCTTCTGCTGCTGTTTTTCACATAAAACATTGATGTAGTACCTAATCTTCATAATCTGCTAAGAATTATAGCCTCTCTTTCTGTTGGAAATTTCCCATTAACAGTTTAAGGTGTTTCTATCAAATAGTTATCTAGAGCTTTTTAAAAACCTGTTTTGGCCTGCTATGAAATCCCAGCTAATGGAGAGTATTATATTTGGAATATACTATTTGAATAATGTGAGCAATCGTCCATTTTACATGGTCATTTTTTTATTCTATGGTTGCATTCTCTGAGAAGATTCATGAACCAAGAAATTATTTGTATACTGAATCTCTTAGGAAATGCGCAATGCATTTGAGGATCTAGAAAAATAAAACATGAGGTAAACAACTTTTCTATCTATGAAAGCTTTACCAAGCCTTATGCACCTCTCTTTCCCTTAACAAGTAAGTAGAAGTATGGCTGAGAGTCAGCTTCTGCAGAAGTCTTCACTAGATTCACAAGGCATGAGGATGCCTTTAATTTAGCTTTTCCCTTCATGTGTTTATATACATTTTTATTAGAGCTTTCCACTTGTTCTGTAAGTCTACTTTCGCAGTGGAAGAGAGAAGCATGTTTTCCATCTGTTCAGGTAGAGGCAGCAAAATTGTACGCTTCATCAGAGGCAGGCTACAGCAGATGAGCACTCAGTCTCTGTAGCAGAAAAGCACCTGCGTGTGCTGATCACCCACACCTACACCTCATTTTCTCACCATCACATGCTACTCTCGCTCAGTGGAAGATATGAATTCATCCATCCATCTATTAGACAAGATAGAAAAATCACTGTTCCTTGACTTCAGTAGCCCCAGGGCAGCACCATTAGTTACACATATGCTTGTTCTGGACAGACTTCAGTGAGGTGAAACTCAGTGACTTCAGGCTCATGAAGCCAAGTTCCTGTTTTACCAGTTAGTCTGAACCAAGAAGAACTATTTGCCAGGTGAAGAATATCTACACTCACCTCATTTCCTTGAACACTTGCTGACAACATCTTTACTAGATGTGTCCATGTCTCTTTGTTCTACAGGGCGGGTGCTATAACCCTATAAACCAGCACCCTATTCCTCTGTTGCTTTAACCCAAAAGCAGTAAGTTAGTTTGGAGAGAGAAGCTTCATACGTGATTTCCTCAGAGCTAACACCATTTCAGTCTGTAGCACCCAGCAGCTTCTCTGCTTTTTCCCCAGTTCCTTCACTTTACTCCTTAAAATGGGAAAACTTCAAACATGGCACTAGTTTTTATTTTCACAAATCCAGCATTTGAGACTGGGGAGAGTAGATATTCGGAGCTAAAAGAAAGCATCAGATTTTACTGGATGTCATTTAAAGTAAGGTAGGCAATGTCTGGCCTTCTCAAAGCTCTCGCTGATCAAGTGCATTTGATTTACTGACCAGTATGGCTAGAGAATGTGATGACAGTTGTTTCTGTCCTATAAAAAATTGTTCTGAAAATTTCAGTAACAGTAAATATAATCTCTTTGAGTATCACACTGTGCTTTTCATTTCAGGCAGGCATTTATAGACTATAACTGCTCATTGTCTTGTGACTTGCGTAATTGCTTTTACTTGGACAAATGAATTATGAAATACTACCATTTTCATTCGGCAATTTTTGCACAGCTATACATGACAGCATAACATAAAAAAAAAAAAAAGGCATTGAAATGTCAAGAATGCTTATAAAACAAAAGAACAATCTCTGAGTGAATTGTCTATGGTAGGAACAATTCTTAGGGGTACTTTAAGGAAAATACTTTTTAAACGCAGTTATACATTTTCCAGGTCTGACACATTTCCCTCTGTGCTCTTAAAATCTGTGTGACCTTAAAATCTTGATCTACTAATGCATCATGTAAGATTTCAAGGCGTCTTTTTTTTTTTTTTTTTTACA
>VXBL01002500.1:824410-851870 GCA_013400195.1 Aramus guarauna | reverse complement strand
ATTTCCTTAATCAGGTATTGGAATATTGGCAGTAGTTTATAATCTATTTTATGTCAGCTACTGGATGAACATGGATTTCTAGTTATTTAGCAAATTGGTTAGTTCAAATTTATGGGTCACCACACTTTATTTAAAATATTAATTCCTGCTAGAACCATTGTCTTGAGCTCAGCATGAACATTAAACACAGCAACAATGCAGACAGTCAAGTGTGTACAGACTTCAGTATTCTCCCCGTGCAACCATGTGTCAAGTCTACCATACCAGTTGGTAATAATTAGCAGATCTATTGTTTATTCCCCTGCATTCAAGGAGAATCTTTTCGGTTGCAATTTTTTTTCTGGACAAGGCACAGCTTTCAAAGAGAGAGAATCACACAGTGGCACTGCGGTGCATCTCTGAAGCCTGTAAGAACACAGAAGGCATGTAAATTCAGTC
The DNA here is from genome assembly GCA_013400195.1 of Aramus guarauna. Classification (NCBI taxonomy): domain Eukaryota; kingdom Metazoa; phylum Chordata; class Aves; order Gruiformes; family Aramidae; genus Aramus; species Aramus guarauna. The sequence goes on along the minus strand of VXBL01002500.1, from coordinate 851,432 downwards.
CGCTCGCAAACAGATTAAACATTGTTGTATTTGGTTCAGGTCACTGTATTTAACACTTTTCCAAGAAGCCTGTTGTTGAGCTGGGTTCATCAAATGAGACATATGCACATCACAGCTGGGACTGACTGACTGAGCACAGATGTGTATCTACTAAATTGTTTGTGACAGTGACTGTACTTAATTGTGATGGGTGACAGGTACGTTGGAGGCCAGTCAACTCAGTGAACTGTTGATGAGTGTGGTATGAGACATGGTATATATTAACAGCAAGTGGAAAATTTATGTCATCCATGACTGAAAATCCAAATCAAGTGCAGACAAGTAAAGCGGATTGGAGCTCTTCATAGCCTTTTTCCTTGCCTCTACTTTCTCGCTATCCTTAATATTAGAACAAAGCATTTTGTATCGTTTTGTCCAAGTGTAGGTTTGCAAATTTCCTTTGTCAGTGGAGATGACAAGTGATTAACAAATTGCCACAGTTTATTTTTGGATGAAAAGATGCGAGACAATTTTGTTTTGACATTTGCTGAAAGCAGTTGTAATCTGCTTCAAAAGCTCCTTCCTTTTTAATGGAAATTTTTATTTATCTTAAAAGTAGAATATTCTGGTTTGGAAAAAAAGTGATACCTTTTGCATGAAAACTATTATTATTATTATTATTATTATTATTATTATTATTATAGATAATAATAATAATATCGTCATCATCTTTAGGAAGAAAATAATGGTTTGGTTCAACCCACACAATTTCTTCCAGAGTTTTGTTTGCCCACTCAATCAGTACAAGAAGAATGGAAAAAATGCCTATTTACCCAGTTTTATTTACACTTTACCTGTGTCTCCTTTCTTAGACTAAGCCTTTGTGCTTTCTTTTCTGCTTCTTCCTACCAGTTCTACCTTATTAATGTACTGAAACATCAAATGAACTCTCTCTTTCCTGTTGTGAAGTAAAAACGGTGCAACAATCACATTTCATTTTCCTGAAACTGAAGTTGGAGACCTTGAGATAGAATAGTAGTCATAGATGATTCAGTGAGAACCGGACGTGATAGGTTTGGAGAAGTTCTGAAAGAAGCCCTGTTAAACATTATTATCAGCAACAGAAGTTCACGTTAACAGTGCTTAGGACTTAGACACTGAATGAAACAGGGCTGTCAGACCCATTTTGGGGGACAGAAATGTTTTGGCTCAGGGTTGTCTTCTTTTGATATAGCCCCAAGTAGCACAGAAGTCACTTTGAGGTTTCCAAACTAATCCCTCTAGAGGCACCATAATATGCTCCCTACTAGCTTGCCACAGCACTGAGATTTTTCCTTTATTCTAACACTATCAGAGGCTACTCCACTAATAGTGAGTAATGTTAATACCAGAGTTTGAGAAATGAATGTTTTTAATGTTACAAAAACTGTAGCTGGCTAGATGAATAGGAGGTCTATGAATGTGAAATGCTCGGTAGAAAGGATGAGCACAAATTNAAGCGCTTGAGAAAGTGAAGAACAAAAATAAAAAAAAAAAAAAAAAAAAAAAAAAAAAAAAAAAGCCTCTAGTTGTATAAAACACTCTGCAACAAACTATTTTCCGGTATCGTCTAAGCCCCTACAATCCCTGAAAACAAACTGGATATCCCACCAGGGGACTGTGGTTGAACAGAATAAATGTCTGCATAATTTTTGTGTGAGCTAGGTATCTACAGCTCTCATGCATGTTGCCTTCTGTCATGCAATTTCTGCTTAAATAGATGATCCGAAGGTCTGCCATTAAGCCCTGGGAATTCAATCTGTATTTCAAGTCTATGTAACATGAAACTCACACTGCATTTCTCAGTTACCAGATACACACTGAGAGCAACACTTCTTTCACCTCCTTTTGTATCAGAACTTTTAGATCCTCTTAAGGCCACTGGTTCTTCAATAATTCCTTGGGGTTTGTGATTCTCACGGCATTGTGGTGGGGTGAATTGTTATTTTATACGGCATTCCTCTGTGTCAGCTCCCATCACCCAGTAAGGATCATTATGGATGTGGTCTTCTTCATCCAAAAAGTACGGTGCAGAGGTGGAGAACTACCTGCCGTTTAATCTTCCTCTAGAGAAACGGTGCTGATGAGATATGTTTCTGTGACATTCAGTCTTTAATGGGTTTACGAAGAAAGCATAGGACACGTCTCTTTCAGCTTTTGGAGGTGTGCTCCCACAGAACAGAGAGCTGTAGCTGGGCTGGCATCCATGCAGCTGCTATTCAGACGCAGCTTACCTACAGAGACCATTTCCTGCAAGATGCAGGCGTAGCAGGGGGTGCTGAGTTACGTGAAAGTCTTCCCCAAAGATTCATGGAGCTAACAGTGTGTCCTGGTTTTCGGCTAGGATAGAGTTAATTTTCATAAGAAGCTGGGAGGGGACACAGCCAGGACAGGTGACCCAAACTAGGCAAAGAGGTATTCCGTACCATATGACATCATGCTCAGCGTATGAAGGGGGCTGGCTGGGGAGGAGCGGCAGCTACTGGACAAGCTGAGTGTCTGGTTGGTGAGCAAATTGCATTGTGTATTACGCACTTTGTATATTCTTTTATTAGTATTGTTGTTTTTATTTTCCTCTTCCTTTGCCGTCCCAGTAAACTGTCCTAATCCCAAACCATGAGTTTTACCTTTTTCCTCCCGATTGTCCTCTCCATCCCACCAGTGGGGGGAGGAGTGAGCAAGCAGCTGCATGGCACTTAGCTGCTGGCTGGGGCTAAACCATGACACAGTGCAAATATAAAATTACCAAAAAGTTCCAACCAAAGGGAATAACATTTCTACTGCTCCTTCTTTATCCACACCTCTCTGTGGTCTAGAGATGGTATATCTGGGGCAGCAGGTAGATGCTATAAAGAACTGAACTCCATGCCAATAATATCTGGGCCTTGGCACATTAGAGAGTTTCTAGAACGGTTTCTGTCCAAATTGTGTGGGAAAAAGGGCTCAGTGATACTGACATTATCTGCCTGCTGTTTCAGCTGGCTCATAATCTCTACGCTGTGACAAACGCTCCAAGGCCTGGAGCCTTCAAGAATTCTGTGGGCTTCTAGAAATTCATCTGTCAGGACAATGCCAGGTACACCATAAGAGAACAAAATTGGTTAAGCCAAAGATAACTTTCCCCATCCGCATTTTGACATGATTTGTTTCCAGAAATGGGAATTGACCTGAAAGTCAAATTAACATCTAAATCATATGTGCCAGAATCACATTTACATTAGGCTACAAGATTAGAATAAACTAAAATTAAATGCTCTTATACAGCCCTATAGACTTGTGTCTATGTCGGTGTTCAGGTGAGAAGTTTATTCCCTATAAGACTCAAAATGAAATAGCACAGACATTTTGCAGAATTATATGATACATTCACTGTCAATGGCCGGAAAAACATGACCAAACTGCTCTCTTTTAGTCTGATGGATTAGTTGAGGAAAGAGGAGGTTTTTGTTCCTACTATCTGGTACGATGATGACTTTATGGTGCAGCTTTCCGTGTCTCCTTATCCTTTTGTCCGGTCAGAGCTGTGCTTCGCTACCAGTCGTATCTGGTGCAGGTGGTACGGCTGCAGCGCGGTGCTTGCGGAGAGGAACACCAGGATGGCAAAGATAAACGTACTGGTACAGCGAAGCTTGCAAAGTGGCATGCCCTTCTGAGTACATTATATAGGAAGCTCAGCAGGGGATAATTAAGCATCAAATCTGTGTTTCTTTGTGGTGTGAAAACAGTGTTTTGAGAGGGGGTAAGAGAGGACAGTGGCCACACGCAGAGCAGAGTGAGTCTTTCTCCTATTAAAGCCAGAGGGAAAAGGATTCCGGAGAGAGAACGAGACACAAATGTTTTTACATGAGGTTGAATTTTTAAGGAAAAGGGCAGGAGTGCCCAGCCAGGGCCAGGTTGCTGTGTGTTGTTATGGCAACGGAGGGAGAGTCTCCTGTTCGGGAGAGGAAAGAGGGGGAGTGGGAGGGCAGAAAATAAAATTGTTTCAGAAGGCAGGCAGGGGGGTAGGGCTTTGAAAATGGAAAGAGAACGAAGCCGAGTGTCAAGGTCAGGCAGAAACAGTAGTCTCAATGGCCGTGATGCCTGAAATGCCCTTAAAGACCTGGCACACAGCCATTCCCTTTGGAGGGAGTCAGATTTGCCGGGGTCACTTCCCCAGTCATCATTTGGCTGGAAGAATGCCACCACGGTGCCCTGTCCTCCTGCACCCACTTCAGCTGAAGGGCTTACATCTACCTTTGTGCACTGCTTGAGTGTGCGTAATACTTGTGAGAAGAACTCTTTTCAGTGCCGAGTACACCCGCTACCGCTACCTTTTTAATAAGTTGAACTGATCTCAAATGGTCTAGCATTAAACTTAATTTTCTGTTTGGGGTACGTTATGTGATGAGAGCTACCTCTCAACATGGGAAACTCCCTTCCCTCTGAGGAGTAAGCTTTCTAGTTAGACTGGTACTCCCAAGGTGCACTCAGAAAATTCTGGCTCCTGGGTTGTGCAGATGTCTTTGTCAGAAGCAATGCCTTGATACGTCATGGGTCCAGCACAGGGAATTATTTTCACTTGTAGCAAGGCAACCCAGTAGGACAGAATAGAAGAGCAGCATGAACCAAGTAACTGGCTGGCCAGGGATGCAACATAATGCTTTGCTAAATAGAATCAAAATGAAATCTGTGCCCAGCTCACCAGAAGGAAACATTATAAACCAAGGCTAAGCAACATAAAACTAAGACTTTTCTTTCAGTCTTCATAACAAAAAATGGAAGAAAAAAAATGAACAAACTATTGGAACTTTCCCAAAGGGTGACTTCTGTTTTCTTTCTTTTTTTTCCTCACTTCTTTCCTGAATAAAAAGTTCATGCTAGTCAGGCTGCTCATGAGTCAGTGCAGTTGTGAGAGCATGGCAGTGCCTGCTCCTCCAGCACTTTTGAACTGGTTGGCCAATTTCTATCAAATCCGACAGAAAGATAAAGTTTTTAGATGTTACATTCATACAAGTTCTGTGAAAATATTTAGCTAGGGGCAGGAAAGAGGCTATAGTGGTACCTACGCTGAGGGAAAGACCAGAGTATGAACTGAACCATTACTAAATACACACATTCTTGTGCTGAAGGGTGTAGATAGGAGAGAGATGTTATAAATGCTTTAATTCTTGGAAAAGCTTTGAAGTTTGAACTTTATTAGACACCATCTCACTTTCATTCTCCTTCTCTCTTTCCCTCCTCGTATGAGTTCTCTAGTGTTTAATAAGGACAGGAAACATGCTGCAGGCTTAGTTTACTTCATTTAAAAAGCCATTCAATGAAACACAAATCATTTGGAAACACAACTCTATTAGTTCCAGTGTTTGTGGAACTATTTATTATTTAAAGCAAATGATAGTTGCATTACACTGTCACAAAAAAATTTCCCAGTCCTCTCTATTGTCTTTCTATCCCTCTTCATTTCATTATTTACTCTTTCTTTTCTAAAATATTCTTATTTTGCAGATTTTTCTCTTAATTGTAGCTTCAAATCACTCCTTTCCCTGGAAGACAGTGTGAACATCTTTCTCTTCTTCCCATAAAATATCCGAACTTGAAATGTATTCTCAATATGAAAACCAGCAGAATTCTGAAGACAGCGTCTACAATCTTATTTCACCAAAAGTCATGTAAAATTCTTTTAATTTAAAATAAAATATAATACATTCTTCTCCTATGCCTCCTACAGATATCTTAATCCTCTGCAATACCAGCTTAGCCTCCTGGTCCATCACCATCACACCCCTTTCTTTTTTAATAGCAGAAAGAAGCCTTTTGGGAAGTCATAGAGTACAGTCTCCTCTTTGTATCATACTATGCTTTCCTCACTTTTTCCAAAACCAAATTAATATCGATTTGATATAGTTTTACATTTCTTCAATAAATATGCCTAACTCTGCCCTCTACTGTTTTTTACTTTCTTGAATTCTATAATCCAAATAAAGACGACATAGTATTTGAATCACTGGGAGTATAATAAAAAATTGCAAAGGGAATATGGAGGCTTACAACTGGGATGTCAAATGTTGAGGATTAAATCAGTTTAAAGCTGCCTTGATGAAGACTGACTCTCACCTTCAGAAGAGATAACACCACTCAAGACGTAGTATCCCTGATGAACTACAATCTATTATGCTGTTAATTGGACGGCAAGAAATTAAACATAAATCATTCAACAGAATACAGTGATATAAAATCAATTAAGTCATTGCACTAGAAAAAAAAATAGTGCTCTAGATTAGGTGATATTATGAAAAAGAAAATACATTTTAATATACCATTTGTTGTTTGATGCTCAATACAGTTATTCACATAGATTTTAGAAGATTTGATTGACTTAAGTCCTTTGATTTTGAGTCAGAAAACCACTTCTAATATAAGCTGCTAGAGGCAAATAACCAAGCAATCACTGACTGTCATATGAGTTTAGGACCAAATTCAGAATTAACAGATATGTAACCATGTTGATTTTCACCAGATCACATAGATACAAAGGTGGAAGAAAAAGCAAAACTTGGCTTTTTAATACATAAACACTCATTCTGCCTTTAGTTAACTGCAGGGAGACAATCCGTGAAGTTTAATTTCCAGACTCATTTTAGAAGCAGTCTAAATTTGGTTGTTCGTAAAATCTGAAAAATAGATACATTTTCTGTAATTGCAGTATGTTGGCTGTTTCTTATTCTCTCTGATGACAACTGTGTCCTGACAAAGTTCCCTGTTCACTCCATCCCCAGTTAGCTAGCTTACTCATTTTTACTCACCCATGCAAACATTACTTTAGATATTTTTCTTTTTTTTAGCAAGAAGGTTTGCGATATGACAAACTCCTTGTAGAAGCAGACTTTTGAAAAGAGGGACAGACCTATATTCTTTAGTCAGTCACTAGGAAAACACTGATGAGCAGCAACTTTTCAACAGTCCGGATCTCTTGCAGGAAGACCATAATGCACTGCTTAACGACTGATGAAAAAAAAGCCAGCTGTTCACGTTTACTTTGTAAGTTCCTAATTTCACTTCCCAGAAAAAATCACAGGTGAGACTGACCAGGCATATTTGCCATATGTCAGAATCTGGGGCTCAACATCATCCCCCAGAAATATGTCTCCCATAAAAACGCTCATGCCACCAATTAATTAGATACCTATGAGATCTTTAATTATAATTGTAAAATCTATTTGCATTTTACATATAATTTTACATATATACCCCCACACACACACACATACAAGTCTCTCTATGTAAAATTACCTATGTAAAATATTATACCTAAGGTCAATTTTTAAGTTTCTTTTCATGTGATGTTTCTGCCAGTGCCAATAAATTAAAATCTACAACTGATGATGTTACTCTTATGATTTTGAATTTTAAAATTGATTTCAATATTTCTTAAAATAATTTGTAAGTGTTGCTTTTCATAACAAATGAAAATGCTGAAAACAACCTGTCATTAGATTTAATGAGGATTCCATATGCCAGCTCAGTATACAAAAACAAATTAAGTCTATAATTAACTTATTAATTCAACACAACACTAATTCTTAGACTTTTATTATTACTTTCTGTAAGTGGAAGTTTTAAATGCATAGCCTATCTTTAGTACTTGGGAATAGCTCCTGGAAACATGACAGCTGCTTCCCCCTTCCTGCCCCCCCAATTCTACTGAGATTCAAACCATTAATGTACTCAGGATCACTAAGGTAATTATATGTTTTAGTAGCTTCATTAAGAGCTCTGCAAATGTATTTCACTATAAAATAATTTCTGTTCTCTTCAAACTGTCTAAAAGATGAGGAATTTTTGGTAAGAGAAGGCTAAGGTGCTATGTTTCTTTACTTTAGACAACAACCTCTTACAAATCAGTAGCAAATGATGCACAAAAATCCCTTGGTATCTTAAAGAGGGAAAAATTACATAGGTAAACAGATAAATCTTTAGTACATTTGTCTTTATGGGAGCAGCTCCTGCTGTTGGTCTCTAACCTGGAGGGCATTATTCTTTTCTAAATTGCCAGTAGTGTCCCACAGCACAGTGATAAATAGAAACCACTGAAAGAAATAACGTTCATTCTAACACACAAGAACTTTCCAGACAGACATTGGCCCCTGAGAACAAACACTTAGATAAAATAGATTAGTTGCAATTGCAGAATATATCACTCTGGGTCCCTGTGAACAGGCATTACCCCAGCTGTGCAAATAAGTGCCTTTATGCCAATCATTAAGTAAGAAATACATTTAAGAGAGAGTCTAAAACTTTGAGGAAAACGAAGGAAAAGGTAGGTCTCTCTACAGCAGCTGTGTTTTGGATGAAGCCAGTGATTTATTCCCAAGTGTTACTTTAAAAAATCACTCATAAGGAAGGTGCTTGTATGTTGTTTTGTGGTAGCAAGTTTCCTTTACCAGACAATTAATAAAAGAGAAAAGAAAGAAGTGCTACAGAAATGCAATTAAAAGTACTAGCTTAATAACGGAAAAAGAAACTCCCTAGCAATTTTCTTTCTTCTTTATCGTTTCACCCAAAACACATATGCTGAGGCAGAATTCTGTTTATTTCTGGTTATGCTGGAGTAACATTTAGCTAGGCTGTTTGTTTGCTCATTAACTGTTTCAAAAGTCTCAGTAACATGTAAACTGCCTTGGAAAACACAATTATTCTGCTCTGACTGCTAGTTGCATGTCATGTGGATTGCTTTCAAGAATTGATGTCACTAATAATCTGGGGGATTTTTTAATGCAGCCAGAACTGTAGGAAGGTATTGTGACACTACCAGCCATTTTCCCAACTGCCCTTCCCCTGGCCAGAAGACTCTAGGAATTCCAGTGCCTGGGATGGGATGAGCTCTCTGGTGCAATTAAAACAACCCTACCCTAACTAGTCATCTTGTCCAAAATTTGTCTTGCTTCTTATGTTTAGGCACTAGAGGCAGGTAGGCAGACAGTCCTCTGTGTCTTACAAGGGAAGTTTGGAGATGAGGCGAGGGGAGGGGGGGGCAGAGGACATAGCAGTGAGCCCAGGAAAGATGGAAAGACAACAGTGTGGCCACCGCCGGGAAAAGGGGTGGACACTGGATGTAGCAAGAAGCAAGTGGCCTCTAGGCAGTCTGTGGATGGGCACAAAAGTAGCTGAGAAAACTGTGCATCTGCATGTCATCCCCTTTCCTCCAGAAGCTGCATTTTCTCTGTCATCCTTAGACTTTATTTATAACCTTTTTTTTTTTTTTTTTTTTTGGGGGGGGGATATGGGATTCGGTAAAAAAACTGTACTTCTATTGACATTTATGTTGAATTAAGGAGATGGATTTTATCTAGGACTACATGCTTGAAGGTTAATTGGAAGCTATCTCTATTTTTTATTTGTGGATGCACTATTGTTTAGCAGAAGGAGATGTTGGAAATAGAAATGTCCCTTTTTTATTTGTTTGTGTAGGTACCTCAAGTTTTTTATACAATTACAATGGTCTAACCACTGTGACATATGCATGCTAGACGTTTTAATTTATGTGATTATAATTTAAAAAATTATACTTTATAGTAAAGATTGCACTATACTAATTCAATATGAGAACTCCCTCTTGTCTTAGTTTTACAGTCATTTTAGGGCAGTATAAACAAGTATTGACTGCCCAAACAGGCAGTGGTCTTGTTTCCCTCCCACATCGGATTGTAGCTGTCAAAGCAAAAGACACGGTGCACTAGCTCAAAGCTGACCCATCCACATCCCCCCCAGAAAACTGATAAAAGGCATGGAAGAGGCTTGGAGAGGGGCAGGAATAACTGACCATCCATGGAAAGGGAGGATACAGCCTCTTCTCTCTGTAATTTATATTAGTGTTAATTTTAATGAGATGAAACGGACTGTTAAACATGCATGTTAGATCCAGGTCCAAAACGTAGAACAGAAGAAATGTCTCTTTGTGTTCCATGGGCTTCTGAGGCAGCCTGCAACCTTCCCTGACCTGGTTTCCTGGATGCTGCTTCGACAAACACACAAAGTAAATACAATAACTGTGCTGACTGGGACTTTTTCATTTTCAAGGAAGCCGCAGATTTCTTAAACTTCTAGTTGTTCTGTCTTCATCTCCTTTGATCAACTTTTCTTCTTTTTTGTTTTACTTTTTTTTGTCCTTCCTTTCATTTTCATTTTCTTATCATCTTTCCCATCCATCTGCTCTGGACTAGAGAATCAAAGCCTTTTCTCCTATTTGCTTGTCTCTGGAAATATCAATCATCTCAAAGGCTACAGTAAAAGTTTTATAATTCTCTCTAACTATATACATCTGTTAATCATACTTTCAAAATACTGCACAGGACACTTCTTTAGCAGACTGTGTAGTACTGATTCATATTCATTTACTCCATGTGTGATTGTAATTCATTTAGAAATAGCTGAACTAGCAGTAAGCTAGCTGGTTTGAATGCAGTGCCTTCACAGACTTCCAAAGTCATCCGGGAAGTTATGGAAATAGTAAGGATATTTCGTCTCACTGAAGTCTGAGCTGCCATATTAATACTGCTGCGTGTGCTACCTGACCACGTTGTTATAAATAGGCTAGCTAATAATGTGAATTGAAGCATTGCTGTAACTTGTACTCAAACCTTTAACTACAATATGGATCGATCCCTAATGACACAATTATAGTATGCCTTTTGAATTTTGCCATGGTTGGGATTTTAAATCAAGAACTTTACGGATAGACACCAACTGCGTCCACTATGCCTACACTTTTCTCTGATGTATAAGCAACAGAGTATGTACCACCAAAAATGTGGTAGTAGAAAATATTTATATATATTTGTATTAATAGCATTCACAGATTGCTTGAAGCATGGGGGTTTATGCCTTTTTCATATTATTTTTCTTATTTTTCAGATCTTTGAATTGCATTAGTATTTGGATTGGAAAAAAGAGAAATTTCAAAACTGCATGAGTAATTTTTTTGTCAAATTCACATTCTTTTGTTTGAATGTGTGGATAAAGAGGCTTTGTACACTCATCCTTGGGGCAGATAAAAATTCCTATGGGATTTTAAGCATTTGTACATCCAAAGATATATCTGCACAGTAAAAACTCCATCGCTATAGAACTATGTATTGGTCTGATAATAGTAGTTTCCAGTTATTAACAGCATTTTGTGGACAAATCATATGAATTAAGAACACAGCTTACTATTTTTAACTTACACTGTATTAACCAGAAGCTCAATTTTTAACTTACACTGTATTAACCAGAAGCTCATGCTATGTGTTCATTCCTATGTTATCCCTCTACTCTTTTTAAATGCCATTTCAAAATCTGGTAGTCATGAATGCAGTTTACATTCTGGAAAATGGGCATATCAACCTGAATGATTTTCTTCAGTTTCAAAAATGCAGTAGTGCTTACCGGTCACTTACCAGTGTGGTGATTATGTCAGCACTTGCACAGTAAGAGCGAGAAGTCTGAAAAGCTATGCAGGCAGAGGGTCAAGAAGAATGGAATTATGGAAATGGTAAACATACACAAGCGTAATGAAAATTAAATAATTTAATACCTGAGGGGAGAATAAACAGGTTAATGAGTAGCTAAATTTATGCTGATCAAATCTATGGATGATTTATTAGTTCTTAATATATTGAAAATCTGAAACTTTTTTGTAAATAAAAATTTTCTCAGAGACTCTGATAATGCAAGAAAACAGTAACGTATAAAAACAGTTGATTTAACATGCAATATTAAAGTAATGGATTAGTGTATCCTGATATAATAAAATACAGTTTTAAGCATAGAAATGCAAAATGAAAATTAAATGAACTTGCATTTAATATATGTCTTGGGAATACATCTCCTGGTAATAAAGCAGAGTAGTTGGATATGTTGACCATATCAAATAAAAAAACTGTTCAAAAGCTAAGGAAAAAAAAAAAGATATTTATTTCTTCTCAATTCATTTAACTTTAAAACAGAAATCTAATGGCCAAAGACAAATGGTTGCAAAATAAAATGACAGTGATGTTTGGATAGTAGAGAGATTTTTACTGAATTGAAAAGAATTATGAAATACTGTGTGAATGCAAGAAACAGTGGAATTACTAAAATATAAGGACAAATAAGAAATTCTCTGCCTCAATAAGTTTTATTGGGAATAAATCAAACCTAAATCAGGTTCAGCAAAGTGTGAAAACTAAAGATTGTCTGGTCTTTGTGGAGTACTGTCACCAGCTCCTCAAGCAAAGCAAGTGAACACAAATTGGTCTAGTAAGAGTCATAGAGCCAGGGAAACTGTCAGATACTAAACCCAAGGGAGTGCATGCTGACTAGATTATGCATGAAATCCATTCTTCAGGATAACCCATCAACCCAGGCATTTTTTTTCACATATAAGCACCATTACACACTGGAAAAGGAGATAATTCAGTAGTTTCAAAAGCAGGTTTATTAAAGATGTGATAGTAGCTCTTCCATTTCTACTAAACCCCTGAAGACCCAAGGGAATATTCACATGGCATAACTCAATAGTTTCAAAGACAAGTTTATTAAAGATGGGATAGTAGCTCTTCTGTATCCACTAAAGCCCTGAAGACTAAAGGGAATATTCTTGTGACAATCACATTTTACCACAAAGTAGTTTGGCATAAGTCTTTTCTTAATCCAATAAGACAGAGAAAGGACCGTTCAGGAAACTGATTAGTGAGTGGAAATGCAGGAGGACATGGGGCTTGCAGCTGATCAAAGGCAGTTTCATGGACTCTGCAACCACAGAGAGGTTGCTCAATGTATTAAGCATAAGTGGCTTAACAGCTCTGCTTTCTGTGGTCTCCCAGATGAGAAGACAGTCAGGACATGGCAAAACAAACACAAGCAGAAAGCAAAGGTTCTCTCATCTCATTGAGGTTTTCCTTAGGTTTTCATGATAAATGAAGGACACAAAAGAGCCCAGTAAAGAATAAAGATTTTACCACGTAATTATTAAATCCGCTCACAGGGAAACAAACTATGTCTTTCAACATCTTTAGGTTTAACTGAGATCACCATGAAGATGGCAAAAGTAAACATAATTTGATATCCATCCTGAAAGAAGTTGATGTTTTAAACTCATATTTTATCTGTTCTTTCCAAGCCAAAAAAATGGGTGAGAGGAAGAAAAAAAAAAAAAAAAAAAGGTGAGAGGAAAAAAAGAAAAAAAAAGAAAAAGAGGATTTGGACCTTTCAGTCACTATTTCATCTTGCTTTTAATTGTATTGAATATTATATACTACTGTATATAACACCCTGCTAAATGCAATGCAATAACACAACCAAGACCAAACAGTTTCAAACAAAAAATCTTGAAGACTGGAAAAGCAAAATCCTAAAGTTTTTGATGTAGTGTATTATTAACACAAATTCAAAAGCAGGAACACTCGTTACCATGAACTTGTGTGACAAAATGAATATACTTATGCACTAACTTTTGGAATTAAAGCCTTTAGTTGAAACAACAAAAATTAAAAATAAAAAAATAATGAGAGAATGAGAGAAAAATGAATTATTTTCCAGGGAGACACATATTTATAAGCTTCTGAGATACACAGGAGGACAGTCCTTTTGAAATACTGTATTTGATAGACAGTGATACTCCAGCTATTTTTTCTGTAAATAAATACATTTTAATAAGGCACTTTTGATTAGTTCCTTCAGTATTAGCAAGACTGAACTTATTAATTAAGCACCTTTTTTTATTTTAATTTTTGAAATGAGGTTTTATGGTCCAAACCACAAACTTGTATGGATCTTCTAATCTCCTGCAATTTGACATTCTAATTTAGCACTCAAGAAAGCTCACTAAAATCTATTAGCTAAAAAAGTCCTGAAATTTTCATTGGCAAAAAAAGATCATATAGTAATTCATAGTTATTAAAATACTATAAGGTTAGTCTGAAGTCAATAATAGTGCTTTTTAAAGAATATTGTCAAGTTTACAACTTGTTAAAGGTCTGCCTGAACACCATAAATTGCAGGAAAGGGTAAACGAGGCACTACTGAATTACTGTCATGTTCAGCTGCACTGAGCTACGATGTTTCATGTAAACTGAATGTGTACTGTAACAAATTTAATTGGGTCTAGAGAAACATTGGAAACCAGCTTTTCTTTGGAATCCATACAGCACTTGACAATAGTCCATTCTCAGAAGATTTTAGGCAAAATAGTTAATTTACTAAAATGCATTTCTGAAGCTGAATAGATGTGAAAACAATGAATTTGTTCCTTTAGAAAGGTGTGGACTTCGTCTGTTCCTGAGGAGATGCAAGCTCACCTTGCCTCCTTTCCATGCAAACTGGAAGCCACAGAAGCAAGTAGATCCTAGGCTAGTAAATCCTGGCAAGAGTTAGGGCACATCTCTCCAGCCTTGTACCTCATCTTCAGTATGAAGGTGTTCCCAGATGACTAAAATTGTAGATAAAAGTGAGAGCAGATCAAACTCAGCATAGCTTATGTATTCCCTTGAGTGCACTTATTAATCCAAGAACAGACCTGTGCTAACTTTGGTTTTCAGACCAAAGCTGGCATGTGTATCTGTAACTGCATGTCCGGACTTGAAACTATATCTTACTTCTTATACAGGGTTTTAGCATTTTCTAAATAAAAAATAATTATTTTTCTTCTGAAGTAACAGAGCAAAGCCTTATGCAGTTACTAAAGCCATACAGGGATCCTAAAAATATTTTTCTGTTTCCATGAGGTGAGTTAGAAAGGGAAAGGAAACCCAAGGTAAAGCCCGTACGATACATGGTGTAGGACAGACCAGTGTCATCATAACCTGTGGCCTGTTTTGTGACCCACTACCAGTTATCTGCAGAGACAGGAACACATCCCTGACTTATTTACTGTCATAGACAGGGTGCTGTGAGTTATACAGTCACACCTAACAAACTGAAATTGAATAACAGGTCTGTACAACAAAAAACTGTCTTTTGCTGAGATCTCTGGTGAGGTGGATTGGAGAATATGCTGCAGGACTGTGGTATTTTAATGGGTTTACAAAGCTATAACTGACAGTTTTCTCAATGTTCATTCAAGCATCCTGTGATAACTAGATGAAACTATGAAAATAATGAAGCCACCAAAGCAGGAATACTTCACTAGTCAATATTATTTGGGATGAAAATCAACAGTCTTAATAAAAAATAAAAGCACAATCTATATGACCTTCTATATGATCTCAAAGGTGTAGCATGTATGTAAGGAGTGAGGGCTGTGAAAGAGAACTGAGGAGAGAAAGTAACAGGTATGACATCATTAACCTGTTAATAACAAAAAGCCTTCAAATTTTATTAAATATTTGAGTTTATTTTTATTTCTTTTTATTTCCATAGGGGTGAATGATTATATTAGATAGAAGAGTGAAAATTCAACTAATAAGATAGTTTCTCCATGTTTTAACATTTTAAGCATAGTACTTTTCTTAAAAGCAAATATTATTAGTCCTAGCTGTCCAGAGCAAATTTCTGGTTCATATAGTTAGAGAATACATAATTGAATTCTACTTCTAAGTGGATTTTATGGAAGCAGTCAGTTCATATTCATATGTAAAAAACTTCTTTACTTGCTAGTTCATTTGCCATAATGATTTTTTTAAGAAGACTTTAAAGTTTGGAATGAAAAGCTGTATGAAAACACAGATTAATTGGTAGTGCAAGCTGAATATTAATGTCACAAAACAAAATACACTTAGCATTCACCGCTAAACTCAGGACCAGATTTCAGGAAAACAAACCCCCACTGTTTAAATTGATATTTTAAATAGGATGCTGAGAACATTTCCCACAATCAGGTCTTATACTATTTACATATTTCAATTGCAATAACACCAGCACACTAAGCTAAAAAGACCTCAGAGAACTAGAGTGGTGAACATTGCTTCTTATCTGTAATATCTCTGTAATCAGATTTTCTAGACTAATGCCTTGAAAATCTCTAGACATAGACATATAGATAGACACAGAGACTTTTAAACAGGCCTATCTAGTTCTAAACCCAAAATTTCTCTCCTGCAATTAATTACCTGCTGTTGTTTCTACCCTTTCTGCTGTATATTAAATTAGTAGATCCTTCCTAAATTGTACAAGAAAGAATTGATCAAACCATTGCTTCCTTAATTTACTTGTGTTCTTATCTATAACAAAGCAGTATTGTTTTGGAGAATGGTGATTTTACTCATCTTGGTTATTTTTTTAAACTTTTTGAAATAGCAAGACAAATCAAGAACCTCCTCAACTGTGCCTTTTTTTCTCCGCACATGTCGATGAATCTTGGATCCTCTCTACCTTGATGATCACAGAATATCTCAAGTTAGAAGGGACCAAAACGATCAGTGAGTCCAAGTTCCTGGGATGATCAATGTTAGTATTGAAAGTAACTGTTCAAAACTAGTAATATACATCATATACAGTCATATACAAAAAACCCCTTTCTGACTAGATTCTTCTATCTGCCGCTCCATTCAATTTGGTATATTCTCTAGACTTCTTCAAGACTGAGGACTTTTTATAATAATTTGAAAAGTACAGGCCTTGAAACTTACCATGGCAGAACCACAGTAAAGGTAGTCAGCAATAACGCAGACAGAGGACCATAAATTTGTTCAGTTCTTTTTCAGAGACATAACTTGAAAAGACAAATTATAAAAGTACATTTAAGTTCACTCATACCGATGTAATTCCAGGCTCCCTGGTCACAAAGGCTGCTGATGCTCAGAGCTGACCCTGCATATGCTAATAACATTATTCAGAGATCATGAAGAAAAGACAAGTTCTTTGTTTCATGCAGCAATACTCCTTTCAATCAACCTCATGCTGAGAACCATTTATTACCATAACATATGACACAGAAAATCTAAAGAGGCAGTAAGGGGTAAATTTTCAGATTATCACATGCCATTCTTGCTGTGACTTTCTCATTAACTTTAAAAGAGTCATGTGGCTCAGATCAGCTCAAAGCTCTGAAATGTACCCCTACACATGCCCCAGAATAAACCTTTACAAACATCATAATTTTCCATATTTCACTTAATTTCTATAAAATAACAGAAGCCACCAACTAAGCACATCGTGCACAAATTTTCTTCAAACTGCCGACAGCCTCAATTGTGTTTAAGGTGACCTTGTAGTATGCATGGGTACAAGTCTCAGCTCTTCAGCAATTTCAAGTCAGTAAGGGAAATTAGAAAAGAGAAACTTCTGGTCCTACACTGTACAGTTAGTAATGCTTAGTATTTATTTCCTTTGACTCAAAGAAGCTTTGCAAAATACAGTTAATGAGAAATAAAAACTAATATATCTAGAAACGTAACTAAAATAAGTGGACATAAATAAGAAGAAATGACTCTCTATTAGATAGGCACCTTGAGGTGGTGTACAGGTTTATGCATTCAAAATGAGGATGTAACAAGAATATGCCAACTTTTTTATCCTTTCTGTTCAAACAGAAAGTTCTTTACTCCTGCCTACTGAAAGCTTGCTGTCTATTATATGCTCAAAGGCCATAATTACTTCAAAAATAGACTTTTGAGAAAACCACATAATTAGACTAGTGCAGCTGGTATAAAAATTACTGGCAGGAGTAGTAGTATCATTAAAAAATTGGAACTAAAGCATATCAGCTATACTCCAGGGCAAGTTAAACACACAGAACCCCTAGTAAATATTTCAGAATCCAGGATAGCACACACTGAGGGCACCCAATTTTTTTTAACACCACTGATCCAGACTCAATAGAAAAAACATCTCTACCAAAATGGAACTATAGTGCAGTCTAGTTTATATAAGTTTAGCAAGGTGATTTGCTTTGATTCTTACACAGAGCTAGACAGTGGTAGAAAAAAAGACGAGTTTGCCCCTGAGTCACGCAATGAAGTTAGAATTTCAGTTTTCATTTCAGATATTTTCTTCTCTCATAGCTAGGAGAAAAAAAGTTTGAAATTACAAACTGGAATGCAAACTAATTTGTAATATCTGTGTGACTCTTTAGGGAACCTGATACAGTTGCTTTCTCAGATACGAAATGTCCTCTTTAGTTGTGACTTTCTTAAAATGATTCAGAAGCCTAGGATGAGATGCTTTTAGAACTGAGCTGCCTACATTCACAATTACACTTCTAGATATGTCTATTTAGATACCTCAAACCCCAAAAGAAATTGCACTTCTAGAAACACTGGTATCTTCTGTTTAGATTTCCCAAGTGCTTGAGGTGTGCCTTTGGCCATGTGTGTAAGTACACCAGGTTTTTTTAAGGCCAAGCCGTTTCTGAATTTGCTAGGGGAAAAGGATGGCAGCATCTGAAAGGTCTGAAGGAGTTAATGTGGAAATTGCATTTGCAGCTTATTTATCTAGTCTGACACCAGTCTGTCACCAAAATCCCACAGACAGAAAGAGTGCCACCTTACACATTAGCCTAACTAGTACAAAAAATAGTATGGGTTTGGGTTCAATGATCTTCATGGTCTTCAGATGTTCAGTCATATACTTCCACAGTGATGTGAAGAGCTGAAGTGAAGGGAAATTCCTGACAAATTTTTGTATGGTGCCATGGACAGCTGGAGATTCACTAGATGAGAGGGAAAGAAAATGTGCCTTTAAATATCAGGAAACTTACGGGTTAGATACACAATTTGGCAGCTTCTGCTCCTTATTGTGATAAATGCCCTGAAGAGAGGGAGCAACGTCCCAGAAGAAGGGAGGACAAGTAACAGTACAGCAAGGAAAAGTGTCTGGCAGCTGTTAGGAGACACTAAAGTAAACAGTTCTTGAATTCACTTACACCACATGAACATACTCTAGAAATTACACATATTGCAGTAGGCCCAAAATATCTCTTTGTTTAAAGTTTGCTTTTTTTTATAACAAAGTAGGAAAATCTGAGCCTAAGCTACATATTTTTGGACTTTTCTTCCTCCTCCCCCCCCCCCCCCCCCCGCCCTGCATTTATACTAACAATCAATATCAATTTTGCTTCGTCTTCTCTTCCATCTACCCATTCTATTTGTATCTTCATCCTACTTGCTTTTTGTTCATCCTGATTTCTTCCTCTCCTTTCCTCCATACCTTTATATACATTCATATCTATTTTCTTCCCCTGTCTGTGTCTTTTGTGTGTGAACATTATAGTCACTGCCACTGCATTTTTACTGCTCATGAAAAATAAACACTTGAGAAATAATCACTGTACAGCGGCCAAGCAGAAGGCAATCCTTCCTGCAAATGCTACTTTTGTGTAATGGGCATGGTCAGATCAGTGCTAGAAATATAGTGAGACTAATTCATCTACATCAATTTTTTTCCTCTAAGAAACATTGGTGTGGTTGTTTCATACTTTAGAGTCCAAGTAGAATTTATCACTTTTTTCTTTTTTTTTTTTTTCTCCTGCTCTTTCGTACTTGTACTTTATGAAAAACAGACTTCTGTCATAAAGACTCTCTCAAAGTCATCATTCATCCATGTGTTAAGACTTGTCTGTAAGCTTTCTTTTTCTACATCAATGACACACACAGTTTTCTTTGGACTCTTGAGCACTTTTTGTTCTTCCTATTTTATAATGCATGCACAGTTGTGTTATAAAGACTCATCAAAGTCACCACTGTTCTACATTTATCTGCACTGAACTATCTTTGTAAGTTATTAGTCTTTTAAATGTTCTTTATATTTTCTATCTAGTTACATTCTCCATTATTTACTGTTCCTCTATCATCTCTTTCTGATTCACACTACTCTGCTCTTTGTCTTTAATTTTCTGGGCCTCAAATACTTTCAACTAAATCTTCAAAGTCAAAAGTCTTAGCACTGATTTTATTGTAAGTTAGTAATGTGACTTTTTATTAATTAACATTATTTCAATCAACGTACCCTTTCCTGCTTTGGGAAGCTAATGGCAGGCTTTTGAAGCACTATGTGAGGGTATATCCATGAAATTCCCAGTGATTTTGATGGGAATTGTAGTGCTGTAATCCTGAGATATGTTTTGGCACTTCAAATTGAGGATCTAACAGTGCATTTAATAAAATGACCACTCTGGGTCCCAACTGCTAAATTCTGCACTTGAGCCAACACGCAGCTTCTGGTGGTTCGGATTGTGTGGCATGCCAAAAGAAGGGGTAAAGTATTCCCCACAGAATATGTAATCAGATTTACAAGATCAGTCACTTTCATTTGCTTTTGGTTAACACTAATGACAATTATTCACAGGCATGGATCAGGACAGGAAATATTTTCATAATTCATAATTTTTATGCATCTCTTATGATGGTAGCAAACTCTGCTCAGCTTGCTCATCAATCTCTTTACCATGTGATTAGAAAAATAGTTCTGTCTCATTTATTAGTTCCTCTGTCATTTAGTCAGTGTCAGACAACCTTGGATAAGGTAGTTCTACCTGGCAAGGTGAACTATGGGAAAGAGCTGTGATATTACTCTTCAGCAATATAAAACCTATGAGGTAAAGAACCAGGTTAAGAAGTGTATTTACACAGCAAGCGCATTTGAGAACATTTCCATCTGGATTTTTTACTCAGTTGCGAAGTTTACTGCAAATACAGTGCCAAAATCACAGCCTTGCACTGTAGTATCCAAGAACACTGAATATCATATGATTGACTAGCAAAACAATTTCCTTACAAGTCTTGCAGATGGGACAGACATTTGAAAATCTTGCTCTACAATAGTTGTTTCCTTTTTTGTGTATGTGTACAGGCTTACACATGTGTACACAGTCACAGAGTTCATTAGTCAGAACAGTAAAAAAGCCAAATATATTAGCAACAGTAATTTTTTTCATCCAGGATATTTTGCAATTCTCACTTGCTGATTTTCTTCTTTTCATTTGTATCCTCCATGGTCCTAAATAAGTTGTAAGATGGAAGGTACCTCTGACTTCCTTTGCTGTGTCACGTTGTAACTGCAATTCTTTCTTCTCTCTCAGCTTTATTTATTTATTTATTTATTTATTGGATTGTCATAGCCAGGGATGTTAGCAGAAGTATTGCAAGGGTTGCATAGTCCAAAGTTTTATCTAAAAGTCAATCTTCCTTTTCTACTGTGATAAAGAAAAGCAAGCAGAAGATATACAGACTCATAGAGTTTTGGAAGATAAAATATTTTTTAGTGTCTGTCATTGTTGTCAGAATTGATTTTAAGATGTTAACAAAACTAGCATTATATGTAAATATAAAAAGTAGGTTGTTGGACAGAAGACAGTACTAGTTTTTGAGATTAGGGTGGAAACATACAGCAAAGAATAATTTGGTGCTGGTTTCTGCTATGGTTTTGTAGAAACCAAATGAGAATCTCCAGAAGTCACCATTTTGAAGCTTCTTTTTTTTTTTTTTTTTTTTTTTTTTAAAAGGATTTCAAGGTAGATTTTTTAAAAAAATTTTACAGTTTTTTTTTTTTTTTACAAGGATTTCAAGGTAGATTTTGTAACAAAATTTGACAGATTTCTCTCTAATAACTGCTGATATTAGTATCATATAGAGGTATATATATATAGAGATGTATCTCTAAATATTCAACCTTCACTAAAATTATTGAAAAGTCGATTATTTTCAGTTACATAGTTGTCTACTCACTAGCAATATTTGCTAATAAATTTATAAATTGTATTGCCATTTAATTCCTACTCTTTACTGCAGCAAAACTTTCCATAACTTTAGACAGTGTGAGATGCACCATTCATTTCAAAAGCACTGAAATCATTGAAGACACAGCATATGAACGCATCAACCCATTCATTTCCTTTGGTCTTTGGCGAGAATTCCTGCAGTTCACGAAAAAGTTTAAATGCCTCTTCCATGCTCGCAGGATCAACTGGATCATGGGACCATGGGAGGCATTGCTGTAGGTTTAGGATATGAGATACGTGGATTCACTAGCTTTGCAATTCTCTTCTCAGTGGAGAAGTTGTGGTCTGCAGATGTTGAGTGCAGTATTTGTCATGAGGAATCTTTGCTGCTACTTTGCTTCCTCTTGACTTCTTCTTTTCCTTCTTTGGGACTTCCTTCTTTTCAAAGCTCAGCTAGTTGTGTTCCATATGTGCACGTGATTAATCTCCCACTTTTACTGACTCCACATGCCTGGATGCCAACAGATCCAAGGATTTCCTTGTACCTCCCCAAGAGTATGTTCTCCTTCATTTTCAGGATTGAGCAAAGAAAATTTCCTGAGAACCACTCAACAGCTCAATGAAAATTAATTTAAATATTGAGTGTTATTCTTCATAGCATTCCTCTTTCCATCTTCTGGAGTTATATACATGCATTGTAACTATCTACAGGACTCAAGTAGTAGACAGTAGAAACACAAATATACTCTAGATATTAGGTCTACTCTTGTTCTTGAAATTGAATATTGTGAATTTCAGAGCATAGCATAGAGCGGAGAAGAGAAAAGAGAAGAGAAGAGAAGAGAAGAGAAGAGAAGAGAAGAGAAGAGAAGAGAAGAGAAGAGAAGAGAAGAGAAGAGAAGAGAAGAGAAGAGAAGAGAAGAGAAGAGAAGAAGAAGAGGAATAATAGGTTTTCAATGAAAAACTCTCTTCCCCCCAGTTTAATAATTAGTGTTAAATAGCAAAGTTCTATCATGAACTTTTAGAGGAATCTTTTCTATGTAAATCTAGTCTCATTGCAAAAGGAAATTACCTCTAAAAACTAAACATTTCTATACTAGAAATTATATTTTTGAATTATTAGAAGTATAACATCTTGTATGTGTGAGTTTCACAAGGTCTCATTTCCTTTAACAAAATTAAGAATAATTTTTGAGTGTCTACATCATATGGTACAGTGAGAAGTTTAAAACTTTTATCTAGTCCAGAGAATTAGAAACTGTATACCATGCAGCTGTGCAGGACATAATTTGCAAATAAGAATCAATATTCCTCTGACATGAACTTCAATAAAGAATTCTTTCTAATCAAATTTTCCATCCCAAATTATTAGGTAGATTCAATACTCAGTTATTGCAGTCTCTGTTGGTTGAACAAAACAGCGTAATTTTAAAGTAAAAAGATGTATGCTGAACGATTATTAAAAGAACCAAGGACAATCAAGCATTAGCATTTTCTGCAAAAATGCTATACAGTGTATTTCTTTTGAAAATGAGGAAAAGAAAATTATTGCTCAAATAGTTTTTAAAGAAATTGATCCTATTCGTTTTCCAGCTGATAGCAGTACTAAAGAGTGATGATGAAATTGAGACCTTTCCTGAAAAATCTCTGGAGCAGTGAAAAGTATCTCTGAGCCCAGAGCATACAATGTGGGATTAGTTCTTTGCCTATGCTGTTGCAGATTTGATATGGCTGTATTCAGAACTTGCTTCATCATCTTTCCCCAAAACAATGGTCAATAACCAGTGCAATTTTTCTTAATAGAATGTGAAACAAGCTCAGTAGTTAATGATGGTCCCATTTGTAGTTAATGGTGCTCCATAATAGTGTCTACCAGCTCATATGCATACACCATTTTTTTATACTTGAGAATATTTTGACTTTCAGTAGACTCCTGCACAGTGTCTCCGCTTTCTCTCTCCATATTGAAGCAATAAACGGTGGCTTATGACATTTAAAGTTGTACTTTGTACCTACTTTGGGTCTTACAAAGATGGAATCTCGTAGCAGATAGTTATTAAAGACATTTGTCTGTCACCATTTCTCCAAGACATCTAATTGCATGTTACTTTTGACTTGAATGGAATGAAAGATTTAAGCATTTGCCTAAAATTAAGCATATTTAAATAGACTGCAGGTGAACACCATGAGAGAAAAATACTTTCTCACAGACAGAAAGCTTCAATTAATGCATATTTTTTTTCATTTTTTAAAAGAAGCTGATATTAAATAATACATATTTTACACAGTAATAAGTGAAAAAATAGTAAACTTATATTAAGAGATAACAGCAGACATCAGTAACTAGTTAATTTTATAAGTGATGCACACATGCATGTGTGCATGTATAGTGAGGAGCTAAATAAAAATAATTAAAAAATAATACTTTCCATATACCAATAATTTCCTTGTAAAGTAACCAAAAAAGAAGTATCTGTAAGACCTATAAACTTTTAGTGTGAATTGTCTTATTGCACTACATGATTGTGAAAATGAGAAATGGAGGAAGAATGTGTTTATTCTTCACCAGCTTCTTCCTAACTTCCTAGAAATGAAGGAGCTACGTGGATCAGATGGTATTACATCAGTTTTGCAACACAGTTGTGAGAGTTCTCATGAAAGCAAATGTATAGGTAGATGGTGGCTGGCAGTTGTTTGATATAAGGTTTTAGAAATTTGTACTTGTCCAAGGGGAAAATGTACAATACCCCTTTTCATAGCCACAGTAACCTGTTTCTTACAAATTGTCTTATTTCTCTGCCTTTATAAATGTATATTTTGTGATTAACAGTAAAATTCCCATAAATTCTTTTTAAATTAAACATTGCGAGAGAATCAATTTGTCAAAAGAGAAATTGAAGTTCTGTATTGTTTTGTTTCAACTGGAAGAACATTTATATTCTTACAGAAGACAAAACCATGGATTATTAGCATTTCTGGTATTGTAATTCCATTGTCTCCCCTTGAGTTCCAGTAAATGTTCCCTTTTTAAAATACTTTTCATTTTGGCTATTTTTGTCAGGCCCGTAATTGCAGAGTCATTCTGTTCTACATTTTCTTCAGACATCCTTTGTTTCTGACTGGCAAATAAAGATGGCTTTAATTTTTATTATGGGGCATCCCTATGGACTGTGCATTGGAAGTGTTTATAGTTTCAAAACTTCACAGAGCTTTAAGAAAAATAATCCAAAACCAAAAATAAAACAAAAGGAATTCAGAAGTTTCTCAGATAGCCACAGAAAGACTATTATCTATGCAAGAGTGTTGGCCTTCTCTTACTGTCATAGTTAAAGCATATAAAACCTAATGCCTATTAATGCAGCATAGAGAAAAATAACTACTCTGGGAATCTTATGTTAAATATCAGATATTAGTAAATAGATACAGAAATTTTTCCACCTTCATAGTAGGAAAAAAATGCTTACATCTGTGTAAGTTTCCAACACAGTTGTATCATATTCTGAAAACTGGTTTAAAAAAAATTTTATTGTGATAAATAGATAAGACACAAAACTATCAGGTTTAGACAGTCTGAAAAGACACATTTATGGTCCATGGAAATGAACTGCCATATGGTATATATACATCAGAAAAGAAATTATGCAAAGTTGTAATACCATTTCAATAAGATGATTGTCTGAATTAATATAAAAATATGTCCTGTGGCAGAATATAGAAAGCAAAGACTTTTCTGTCACCTGTCACTTCATGACTAATTCCTAGAGATAATACAGAATTATATCTATTTTATTCCATTAAAAATTATTTTCTTGAAATTTCAGCATTAAAGGAAATGAAAGACAGTTGTTTGCACTAATTTTATTTTTGTTTCTTTATATATATATGTATGTTATTGCAAGTATATACATTAATATAATGTAGGAAATCTGGGTCCAAGATACAGGTCATGTGAAGTAGTAAAATAATTGGTCAAAATTATTCTTTTAAATACAAATGATTTTACATTAGTTTTAGTAAAACTTTTCTAGAATCTACCAGTTTCCTTAAAGTTGAGTTAGGACTTCAATCCATCACATTTCATTTTGTTTATCTTACTTGAACAAATACATTATGGGGTCTTGGTCAGACACTACCTTTTTTTTTTGTTATTATTATTTATTCACCATAACATCATTTTCAGCAGGTAATTATTTTGAGTGATTTAGTATAAGTGACTGTGGCTTATGTCATTTTCCATTAATCAATGACAAAATGCAAAATTTGCCATTTACACCTTGATCAACCCATTACACTTCTATTTTCTTCAGGGTTGATGGAAGATGTGACTAACTGATTATTTTTTTTAATGACAAAAACAATTACATTTATGTGACACATAATTTTTATTTTAGAGGTCTTCTGTAACAAAAATAGTGGATATTAGCATTGCTCTAAGTTGGTAGAAAAAAAGTAAAATTATGTGAGCATGAGAAAGCAAGGAGAATAATATCCTAAAGGTAGGGTTCTTAAATGCCAAGTGCCCTTTCTCAGCCTCAACCATTCATTCTGAAAATGGCCTATCAAAAAGGCTTAGAGGGAGCAGTTTAATTACTGTTCCTTTGACATATGTAATATATTTTCAGAAGCAGGCCCATACATTTATTTAAGGCCAAATGTTGTACAACAAAACTGTCCTCAGAGGTATTTCATTCTACCATCCTATTTTTTTCCACCTGGCTTACACTGCTATTTTTTTCAATAACTATGTCGTTTCCAGAGACATTTTAAAATGAGTCTTAAATCATGTTCTCCTTTAACAGCACATAAGCTACCTGAGCAGGGTGGGAGAAAGAGAAAGAATAGTGTAAATAATCACAAAGTTTGTATACTTTTTTCATAAGAAAACAACCACCACCAACTGTATCCTACTCCCTACACATATCCTGCCCTGAACTCAGCTAAAAGCCTCTGAAATCCTCTCCTGGACGTGTACAAAGGGAACCCAACATACTTTCATGCATTTACTTCTTCCCTCCCCTCTCTCAGAAGTTACAGTAATACATTGACTGCTGCTTTAGTTTTCTGAGGCTAAAAAGAAACTTAAAGCAGGCTGGAAGGATGTTTTGTTAAGCAGACATCTCGGATACAAGCCCTGGAGGTGAGGAGCACTTCCAGAGAGGATCCAACTGGCACAAAAAAAAAAAATCAGGAATAGATCTGTACAGATCTGCAGTAGAAATAGATCTGCAAAAACTTTCTACTGTTGGCACGTACTGAGCAAACTACTGCGCAATGAACGCATGCACAAGAAAAGAGTGGGGGCACCTGTTGGTTTGGACAAATTGTTGCGTCAAAATCAGAGTAAAATGGGGATTTGAGAAGTTTATATGGAGGCTAAATTTAAAAAGAAATAAAAGATTAGATAGATATCTCCCC
>VXBL01002500.1:810122-824362 GCA_013400195.1 Aramus guarauna | reverse complement strand
TAGTAACTATCTAATAATTGTAAATAAATCTGGTGTATTGCCCCCAGCTGACACGCAGATGCTCCTCTGACCTAATCCTCACAGCTATTTCTGCAAAATTATTTTTTCATACTAATAGATTCTATTTATCATATGGTGCTACAAACACATTTGTTTTATCAGCCTCTGTATGAAGGTGAAATTTGTCTCCAAAGGCAGAAAATTCATCAGTTAGTTTCTGAGCGCCATAGTGCTGTCTCAGTATTTTGCGTGTGCAGAAAAAAAACCCATCTAAATAGGCTGTTTTCATTTTACCTTATCCTGCGTAACCAAAGAGAGTCATGTTCCCAGTAATTAGAACTGCATTCAGCAATACTTACATCTGAATAAGTTTTATACTGTAATTGCAAAACCTATGGAAAAAAGGGGGGGAAAAAGCCCAGTAGCACTTCTCTTTCCTGTATTCAGATTTGCTGAATTTAATTAAATTGATTTTTTGCTAAATTAAACCAAATATAATTATTTAATATGATTTTAAAATTGAAATGAATCTTTCAAAAAGAAACAGATATACTTATGTTCTGAATTTTAAAATGAGTTATGGGATTGTTTTCAAATAACAAAAAATAAAGCTAGCTGAAATACAGATTTGCAGTTTGGTGCAAATGAGGGACAGTTAATATCCATTTCATCTTTTTCTTCATCCATGGAGAACATAATACAATTTTCTTTCTCTCTAGACTGTCTAGCCCAAGAAGAAAAAAATGTTTCTTGTTGTGCCTTTCTTTTTCGGATGTGTGTGATGATTAATCACTGTATGAGTCTAGACCCCATGGTAATCTCTGTCCCTGTTTCTGTCTCTACATTCATCTTTGGCGTCATGTGTTTAGTTTTAATACAGTCCGATTGATTTGTTTGCAGCTACAACACTGTTTTCATTCTTTTCCCCTCTGAAACATCTTTATAGCGCAAATACAAACTTGCCCATATTCTCAAGCTGTGTAAAATTGATTTGTGAGAACAGATTGCAAAACTTAAGTGTATGGTAATGCACAGCCAATATCCGCAATGTCTGCATTAAAAATGGTACAGTGGAGTTAAGAAGGACGTGACTTTTTAGGACTTTCCGAAAATTTCCATCACCTTTATTCATTTTCATCCCAATTGTCATGAAAGAAATGGGAATCAAAATAGCTTTGTACAGTATAAATAAAAGCGTCTTTATTGGTTCCCATGTCTCTGTCATACCTCTTTGTACATCTGTATCACCTCTCTTCCGCTGAGGACGTGAGGAAAATTAGAACCATAACTGGATGCTCCAATAGTTTACACTCAGGAAAACAATAGTTGTGTGAGGTCAAAATAATCATACAAAATGTCCAGATCTTTCATTTTAAAATGGCATTGAGTGACCTTTTATTTTGGTTTTGGGGGGGTTTAATCATCTGAAGGGCAGAGAGAATTGCCATTTCCAATCTAAATTTTGGATTGATTTTTGATTGTTCTTGATGAAAACAACTTATTCCTAGCTTTGGTTCTTTATCAGATTACAAACTGAAAAATGCCCACCACTGGTTCATTTAGTGCCCAAAAACCATGTTAATGAGGTGACTAGTCTTAAGGCTACTAACATGGCTACTGCTGCAAAAAAAGAGTCTTAGAAGAACTGGATGATCCTATACCATTTCATTCTTACATGCATTGAATAAGACTGAAGAATTGCACAAAATTTTGAGCAATTTGTCCAGTATGCTTTGGGAATAATATGTGAAACTGAATTCCCTGGCCAATCTCAGCCTAAAACTTGGCTCATACCTAAACTTTTACTGATAAACAAGGACACGAATGGCTCTTCCTAAGAAACCTGAGATTCAGGGGGCCAACTTCTCTCCCCATTCTCTTCTAGTGATACCCAGACTAGAAAATCTTGCCTTATAAGCACTTCTATTTGCCTCAGGCTATTTATCAGTCAGGGCTTCAATAGTGTCTGTGTCTCCTTTTGAAGTCAGCATGAGTTTTGCCATGACCTTCAGAGGAGCCAGCAGGTGAGTAAAAACAACAAAATGAGACATATAGTCAAGCCTGTGGGTGACTCTGGGACTGGGAACCGGAACTCCTTTTGTTAGTCTTATTCTACGTATTTGAATGCAACTAATTCTACTCTTGTGATTTAAAGCAATGTGGTGTTCAGCACTTACTCCCCTGTTTTTAACCATTCTTGTATTGTTTTCTGTGATCTACCTCAAATTTCTTTTTTTTAATTGAAATAGTATTAGAATTTAGAAATTTTGTAGTACATTTTAAAATATTTCACTGTATATATAGTCTTACAGGAAAAAACTATATATTCTTTTTTATAAATAAAATATATATGCTCAACCATATTAGAAATAAAGAATCTGTATAATTATTCTGTAGAAATTATGAGGAGAGTGGTCCCAAATAGGCCTAGAGTATATAGAAGATATTGAATAATACCTGAATTTACTCCAGATATAAAATCAGCAAGTAGAACCAAATGTCTGAGCAAAAAAGCTGGAATAGCTTGACTGACAGTACTAATCACAGTCATTAATTTGTGTTGGAAACTATTTTAAAATGTAAAATTTCTTTTAGAAAAATTAATTAATAATTTTCATAATAGTTTATATATATATATATATATATATGGGGAATGCTATCATTACATAAAAGTAATATATTTTTTCTCTTTATCTAATTTCCTGAGTGCCAAGTTTAAGTCAACAAGGCAAAAGTAAAATCTTGAGTTCCATAGAATAAAAATAAATGTATGATCAACTGAATAATGCAATGGAAGGAAAGATCTATTCCACTTACTCTATTGTGTTGGAAAGTTTTAGAACCNTCTTACATGCATTGAATAAGACTGAAGAATTGCACAAAATTTTGAGCAATTTGTCCAGTATGCTTTGGGAATAATATGTGAAACTGAATTCCCTGGCCAATCTCAGCCTAAAACTTGGCTCATACCTAAACTTTTACTGATAAACAAGGACACGAATGGCTCTTCCTAAGAAACCTGAGATTCAGGGGGCCAACTTCTCTCCCCATTCTCTTCTAGTGATACCCAGACTAGAAAATCTTGCCTTATAAGCACTTCTATTTGCCTCAGGCTATTTATTATTCAGGGCTTCAATAGTGTCTCCTTTTGAAGTCAGCATGAGTTTTGCCATGGCCTTCAGAGGAGCCATCAGGTGAGTAAAAACAACAAAATGAGACATATAGTCAAGCCTGTGGGTGACTCTGGGACTGGGAACCGGAACTCCTTTTGTTAGTCTTATTCTACGTATTTGAATGCAACTAATTCTACTCTTGTGATTTAAAGCAATGTGGTGTTCAGCACTTACTCCCCTGTTTTTAACCATTCTTGTATTGTTTTCTGTGATCTACCTCAAATTTCTTTTTTTTAATTGAAATAGTATTAGAATTTAGAAATTTTGTAGTACATTTTAAAATATTTCACTGTATATATAGTCTTACAGGAAAAAACTACAGATATTCTTTTTTATAAATAAAATATATATGCTCAACCATATTAGAAATAAAGAATCTGTATAATTATTCTGTAGAAATTATGAGGAGAGTGGTCCCAAATAGGCCTAGAGTATATAGAAGATATTGAATAATACCTGAATTTACTCCAGATATAAAATCAGCAAGTAGAACCAAATGTCTGAGCAAAAAAGCTGGAATAGCTTGACTGACAGTACTAATCACAGTCATTAATCTGTGTTGGAAACTATTTTAAAATGTAAAATTTCTTTTAGAAAAATTAATTAATAATTTTCATAATAGTTTATATATATATANCATAATAGTTTATATATATATATATATATATATATGGGGAATGCTATCATTACATAAAAGTAATATATTTTTTCTCTTTATCTAATTTCCTGAGTGCCAAGTTTAAGTCAACAAGGCAAAAGTAAAATCTTGAGTTCCATAGAATAAAAATAAATGTATGATCAACTGAATAGTACTATGGAAGGAAAGATCTATTCCACTTACTCTATTGTGTTGGAAAGTTTTAGAACCTTCTGTTATTTCTGAAATATGCATGTACATGTAGAAGACCAAGTTCTGACAGTATAGAATGAAAGCACATAGTAAGTTAAAAATATGGTTTTAATAGAGACTGGAGGGCTCCGCTGACCCCATTTGAAACAAACACCTGGCTACTGCATCTCACATCTATTCCACCATAATCAAAACATTAAATACTCATATTAGGTAATTTTTACAGTGCATTTTGAGTAACTACTGTAAGCATTATTTTCCTGTTTAGAAATACAGAGAATGATGTTCTTCAAATACCTATCATCCAAAGTAGATTTTCTTGAAAAAACCAGAGAGCAAGCTACCTGAACTTCCAAATGCAGTGGTAGTTACACTTAAAAATATGAGACTGTAATTGCACTTTGGGGCGTAGGAGTGTCAAAGGATTAGTTTCAGTAGTACAAGTTCTGAAGAAAGTCTGGAAATAAACTTATTCTCCTAGGACTAAAGGAAATTCTGAAGTGTCTTGAGTTTTATAAATCCTGAAAGCTATTGCTACATCTAATTGAATCAATCTCTAGCAAAGAAAAGAACATAGAGCAAAAAGTGAAAAAAAAATTCATTTCCATATTTGAGAAGAGAAGGGTATGAAGCAATTAAGCAAACTTTCTTGGCCCAGCTAAACAGTAGAAATTGAAGTTGTACCAGTTTCTTCACCATTACCTCTTCTCTTGGAAGGCCAAGCCCCTTTTTACAAACTCAGAGTTTTACTGACAAAAGCACAGCAGAAAAAAGACCCCTTGTGGGTTTGGGGGTTGGAGAGAGAGGTATACAGAGAAACATAATGGCTTAGTACAGATGTAAATAGGATGGGTTTTCCTGTGCTTGAAGTTGTCCATGTTTTAATCTTTTATCAAAAGAAATAGTCATGTTTCTTTTTCTTTTTTCCCCCCCACTGATTATAGTCATCATTATGAGCAAGATTAATCACATAAATCCTACTACAGAGAGATTACAGGGCAGTTTATAAGACTACAAAGTATAAGATTTGTCCTTCATGACATCTATAAACCAGAAAATGGAAGGTACAAGGACTGCCTGTGAGGAAAGTATGGCTATCGAAATATCTATTTAACAACAAAAAGTATCATAGCAAAAATATTCCAGAATCTCTCATGTTTGCCTTGTGTTCTTACATATGTCAATGGGATTTGGAACTAACTTGTATCTTGACTGCTCTGTCCCATCTTATTTTGTCGTAGCAGTTGTCATTTCCTTCTGATGTACAGCAAAATTTTGCTTCAAATATTTTCTTCTGTGAATTCAGTGTATTAAAGTATGATAAACATTACGAATTCTTTGCAAGCTGGCAAATAATTTTAACCTAATTTGTAAAAAAGTTTGGAAGTCATAAAAAATGAGAATTTGAAGGCAAGTCAGGGGAACAAATGCTGCTCTATTGAACACACCAGTTCAGCTGCCTCATCTGTGTTAGCTTCCAGTGTAATTTCCACAGGTGTCTATCTTTCAGAGCTCTTGGTTATCACGACTACCACGTAATCACAATCACTAATCACTGGTTGGTCAGTAGGTATCAAGTCAAGCATTGTACATCTCCCAGAACCCACAGAAGATGGTCATACTTCCTATTCCTATCTATAGCAATTAATTATTGTAGATAGAGATATGCAACACCAAACAAAAGGAATTATTCCTACATTTTAAAAAAATATTAAATCGTTATGTAGGAAACAATATATTTCTTTCCCATACTGATAATTCTCAAATGGTATTATTCCAATTCCTACAATTAAAATCAGCAAGCACTTTCACTATCATGCTTTCCACTAAACCTTTATGGTTTTCATAAAATATACTTACTAGAAATCGTTTTTCAGTTATTCATTAACACCAGTGCAGTATACAAATAGATTTTGGTGTCCACTTTAACTAAGGGCCTTCAAAATATAACGGCCTTTGACATAAAATTTAGGATAAAAAAAAAACATTTGAAATAAAGTGACTATGTGAAAATGTACCCACTTGTAATTTCTGTAGTGGGGGGTGGGGGGGTAGGGTTGTTTGTTTGTTTTTTAATGAAGTTTCTAAATGTTCTTTGTTGCAGGTGATATTTTTATCTAGATTAGAATACACTTATATGTAAAGAGCACTAAAGATACCTTTTTTCTGCTTATATAAAACTAACATGTGGAGGAAAAAATATAGTTAATGATAGGACATTAGCCAAAAGAAAATGCTGTTCAAAATAATGGTATTACAATAAAGGCAAGTGTATTTTAGTTCGTCTGTCTCCCCAAAACATACCTGGTATTTCTGAAATGTTTCAGTTCTGATAATTTAGTGCCTTTTGCATATTCTTTTAGATAGAATGATTTGGTTTAAATATCAAACTGAAGATTTTTTTTAATAAAAAAAAAAAAAACAAACCCCCCAAAAATCTGCTCCAGATGTCAAAACTATTTGAACTGTTTTAAAAAATAGTTTTACTAGAACAATTTATTACTGAGACCACTTTTGCAAAGCAGTTTTATTTTAAGGGCACTTTGATTTTAGTGGAACATAGCTGTATTGAACTGTCTCCAACCTTACCCCCAATACATATTTCTTACTGTACCAGCTAGAGAAATTGGATCACTCCACAAAGATTTTTGGCTCATTCAATATTGAGAGACCTGTGTTTTGCCCATTTCCCTCTCCTGAGCTTCACCTACCTGTTGGAATAGAAGCCATGAAGATGTATGAGTACAATGTCTTCAGGCTCTAAAAAGATTCAATTCTACTGTACATTGGCTTTCTTTATGTGGGCTAGTGACCAGTAGGATCACCAGTAACATCTTGTTTGAGAGGTAAGAGAAAAAAGAAGAATATTCTTTGCATATTTGCTTTTTCAAGACACTTCTCAGAAGCAATATGAAAGTGACTATCAATTACCTAACTATAAGGGCTACCCACAGAATAAAGACAATCATTAAACAAATCTATTTATCTTTGCACAAAGCTTTCAAAAATGTTCTCTGATCAAATGTTTATTTATGCCACAGAACCATCTCTTTGTAACAAGAACTGAAAAGTTTGTCAGGAAATTTCATACATAGCCCTATTGACTTCTAAAGTTATTTTCGTTTGGTTTTGGGTTTCAGAGGAATTAGAAGTATAAACTGAAAATTAATAATTTCAATGTCTTAGACTCACACTCTTAGTAACATGTCTTTGTGACACTGGCTTTCCTTCAGTGAATTCTTTATCACATGCAAATTATGGGTGGTCACATGGTGCTGCAATACAATGGTGTTTTCTTCCCACATTCCAGTTAGGAATCCCTCTTTGTGCCTGTGTAATATGAAATATTGATTACAATACCTTACCTCTTCATTGAAGAACTCTAAATTAATATGTTAGCATAGTGAACTGACAAATCATTGCTTGTTTCCTCATTACTTAGATGATACATATTCCATTTATATTTAGAAGGAATAATTAAAGAACAGATTGATGAAGGTAGAATTATCTTTTTCTGTAAAGATGTTAATTTTTTTTCAAGAGTTGAGCATGAGTGTAAAGTGTGTGATAGTTTAATTTTATAGACCTCCTTTGTAGCACATTAAAACACTTCGATATAAAGAGATGGGAATTTACTAATGATCTTCAGATTATGTCAGTAAACAAATAGTTATGAAAGTTTTCTAAGAAAATCATGTAAAAGTCAGTTTGAAAGACAGTATCCTCTGAATATCATGTTGTAGTAACTTTTCAGTTTGCTCAGTAAAAACTGGAATCAAACCAGTAGTTGAAACTATAAAAATGCAGTACTGAACAAACTGCTGTAACTTCCAGTGGTAACTTCAGAGGGTGGCCAAGTCTCTAAAGGATCATGGAAAATAGAAATATTTTAATGGGTTTCTAGACTTTCTAGAATTCATCCTAATTATTTTTGATGTTTTATATCAAAAGAGTAACAAGCGGTTGTTTTCTGAAAGGAAAGGTTCCAGTGACTTTGAATATTTACAGAATATTTCAAGAAGGGAAAATTTATGAGCCAGTCAACATTTTTCTTGAGGTTTCTTTGCAAACCTTTCTTCCTAATATGGAAACCAAGAAGTTAGACACTTCTAAACACTTACAGAGTTAATTTATTTAGTCTAGCATCTTAGATGGTACACTTAATTCACTGCACAAAAGAAAAAAAAAAACAACAAAAAACCACCAAACATGAGGTGATTTTAAATTCTCGGACCAGGTTATGTCATCTTGGTTATGTGCCAAGATGAAGGCCAGCCAAAATCTCTATTACAGGATAAATTTTTACACGCAGAGGTGTCCAAAAAACAAGCCTGATCTTCCAAGAATTGTCAGCATCTGGCCTATACTTTTTTTTTTCATGCATTTTTGTTTGTGGTGGTGGTGGTGTCACATTAATTCATAATACAGTATTAAAAAAAAACAAAAAAAATTGTCGTTCGTGTGCTATTCTTCTCATTAGAGCATGAATATCCATGGAAATACCACATGTCATCAAATATTTCTGTTCTTTTGCTTCTTCCTTCAGGCAATACTTTGCATTATCATCCAGATGATTGTTTGGAAAGTTGTAATATGGATTTCATCTCAATCTGATTGACTAAACCCCAGCTCATATGGCACTATTTCCTAGAGCCAGGATTTAATCAGAGCAACTTGATAAATGTCTACTTCAGAGTTTTTTCCCATGAGAAATGTTTTGTACTGATAACAAGACCATTTCATACATATTTGCACAACCAAATGAATTGTATTGATTAGCAACACTTAATACCTATTCAAGCAACCAATTCAGTGGGTATTTTAACTTTCTAATTTTAAATCTTTTATATTTGAATATTCAAGTCAATAGTCAATCTTATTGGCAATGCATATTATTTTTGGCCAGAGCTTAGAATAGTGAACTACTTAAAGAGGTGCTATCTCTTGGGATTGAGATAGGTATCACCAGCTTCCTAATAAATATTCAACTGTGGACACAAAGCATTTTCTCAAACCTGCAGGGTCCCTGTTGTGCTGAATGTTTCATATAAATATGGCTGAATGCACTAAAACTTTGTCATGCTGAACATTATCAAGGAATTCAATTTACATCTGATCTATAACTTTTTCAATGTGCTTTTCTAACTGCTTTGGTTCGTTTACTCCATCAATTAACAAACATAACATTCAACTACGTCAGTTTCAGTAATTTCAGCACACAGGCAAATGTAAATCACATTAAATACGGCACAAAGACTGTAAACCCAGGACTTCATCATCTCTGTCCAATTAAGTGGCGACTCCAAAGGCCATGGATCGGCATGTTTCATCAAAAACTAGAACTGAACTGGCATAAGCCAAACATAACACTCAGTACTGCTGACATGAAACTAAACACTTTCTGGAGAAGTTTACAAAGCAGCAAATAAAAAAACTCTTAGACTTATAAAACTTCAAAAATTTGTGTTCACCCACTAAANTATATATATATATATATACTATATACTATTTTTCACATCCCAGAATAGGTACTAAACTCTGAATACTTATATGTTTTGTGATACTCTCAATTTCTCTTTTAAATTAATTCTATTTTTCTCAATTCTATTTTGCTGTCTTCCAACGCTTGTACAGGCACAGGAATGTAGAACTCCTACCAAGTAAGCATCCTAAATCCAAGGCCATGGTACCATTCTGCCGTCTTTCCTTCAATAACACTGTATATTAGTGTTCCTAAGAGAGCAGAAAAGGTCTGAACATGGTAGAATGAGAGGACATTTTCCCTGAGTACTCAGAGCGATCATGTGAGACAAAACTACATTTTCTGACCTGCTTGTGGTGTAATGTAGAATGTTGGGGTTTTTTAGTGAATCGACAACGTTGTTAACAGTGTTGTACTGAGGCTGATTTTTGCAGTAATGTCCGAGTAGACCAGCAGCAGTGGAGTGGATGTTCACTGGTGGGTAGTCATGGCAACATGGAGCTGACTCACACTAAGGACTACAGAGAGCAATAGTGACAAAGCTGATGTCACAGCCCTTGACCACTGTGAGGCAACTTCTGATTTGGACTGGTGCAGGTTATGGAAATGGTGTAGCGCATGACAGCAGTATAAAATTGGATCTGTGTCTTGGGATCTTTCAGGAACAGGGGCCACGATGGGCAGAAACATCACTGCTTGTATGTGGATACTCCAAACATACAAAATAATTCTGTGTGCATACGGAGCAGTAACAAGCATTTCTGTTCTCTGAAAAAGTCTTTTCGCTGGTAGGCAATGCATATCACTGTGTCTTTTTATTCTGTGGAAAGATAGGCTTCTTTTTTTTTGTTTTAGAACCCAAGACAAAAAAATGAAAGCTGGTTAGAAAACTATGGACATACAGGCTACACTAATTACATTGTTACTTGTGCTAATCATTCCCTACAAAAGAGCAGGCATCAAAACTTTATTAATGAGTTAACTTTTCTATTAGTAAAAGCTGAGTACTGTGATGATGTAAGCATCCATCCTTCACAGTAGAATTGGGGATTCCACTCTAAGTTCCTGTGATCTTTATATGTGTACAGAGAATAACGTCGAAAAATGCATGCTGATTGGACAGACAGTTAAAATCAGTACTCTTAGTATGCAACCGATAGGTAGCAACTAGGAAAGGATGAAGGCAGAGCAGTGTCTTGAATCCTTTCTTTCACTTAGCTTACCAAAAACTCCAAGGAGGCAGCCCCAACCGTTGATCTACAGCCTCTTTGAAAATCAGGCATCATTGTCTTTGCTTTCAAAAATGGAGCAGAGCTCATTCTCTTCTTCCAAAATTTAGCAGGTCACAGTGGCGTCTTGTTACATAGTGATTATACCACTTCGGGAGAAGGCGACTCATACTCAATTGCCTCCCTGTAGGGAGGACACAAGCCACAAACCTTCACCTTCCGGGAGACTACAGTACAGAAGCCACTATTTGCTGTTCTGGATGCAGAAATATAAAACACTTACAAGGTCTTTTGTGGAAATTTTATCACTGTGCAGCAAAGCAGAGAATTCAGTCTTCACTGAAGATAATCATGAATAGGAAGAAAGCAGGAATGAGAAAGGCTGCCAGATGGCCATGCAACCTACCAGTCAGGGCACTTGGATGGGACAGAGGACATTTAGTTTCTGGAATTACTTTTCTCTTTTGTATGAAACCATGACTGCACATGATGGCTGACCCTTACTTTTGAAAGGGACCCAGTCCTTTCAGTGAGTGTTCGGTGAGCTTTGTGGCCGCTTAGCATGAGACTGCCATAACTCTCTTGGGGGCAGTTAAAGACAGGGACACATCACTCCTGACTCAGCGCAGTGTTGGTCTGAGCTAGTCGCTCCACCTTCTGTGCCTGCCAGAATAGATTTGAATCTGTTCTGCATGAGCATCAACAGAGATCTGGGGTGTCTCTGAGGTGGAAAGAGTCCTGTTTTCTGCAAAGACATTTAAATCATACTTTAAAGTAACAGGATCATGTACACCATATGGAGCTTTACAAGAGCTCCTTCACTCCTCATTCATTATAAGTATTGATATTTTTGCAAAAAATACACTAAGGAGAAACACTCCACCTTTTTGTGTAATCCTGGAGTGCGGAAAGCCAAAATCATATTATCTTTATCTTGCAGGTATTTCAGTCAATTTAAATATAATGTGTGGCACCTAGCCTGAAGTAGCTGGTTCTACCACAGAACAGTCACATTTCAATCCTATGCTCTCTAGTGAGGAGGCTTTCCCGTAAATTAAAAGTTTAAAAAAGCAAACAGAAAAAGAAAACACATGGTTCCTGCCTGAGAGTAGGAAATCATTAATTCCTGGTATTGGGCTACATCTCTAAAGCCTCTTAAATTGTATTGTATAAAGTTATGTATCAGTTTAGTATCTGTGCCTTGGCAATAGCCTTTGTTGCATGATTCAGGTGATTATGTTGCCACATTTGGATCTCATTATCATTTGGGTAAT
Source organism: Aramus guarauna (assembly GCA_013400195.1). Classification (NCBI taxonomy): domain Eukaryota; kingdom Metazoa; phylum Chordata; class Aves; order Gruiformes; family Aramidae; genus Aramus; species Aramus guarauna. Next base: position 812,354 of record VXBL01002500.1, on the reverse strand, counting down.
CTTTACCATTTCTAGCTTGTTTCCATTTCTACCATCATAATAAATTATGAAAAATCCCCTCTGTGTCTTCATTAAATGGCTTCTATTCAAATTGGCCTCTATAGGTTAATGAGGGCTCTAAATATGCTTCAAATGGACCTGGAGTTCATAGGTTGTTGATTTATTATTTTCCCATGACAGAACACTGCACTAAAAGCTATTTCCTTTCATTTATCTGATGTACTATCTTCACAGTCATTATGCAAAATACAGCAAGATGTACTCTCTGAAATTAGAGATATTTCTTCATTTCCAACTATGCATGAATGTGCACATGTATTAAGAACACTATGAGATTCATTTTGAAGGTCTTAGAATCATGATGTATAGTGACAAAACAGTCTGCAATCCCATAAGCTATTATTTCCATGGGAGATAATGGCTTTTGGCCATGAAAACTCTTGGGACAAAACTGACTATGGGAATGAAATTTAAATTGTGCCATGATGGCATATGTTGCGCCTAGATGTCTGCTCATCTTCAGTATAGTAGAGGAAAAGACTATTAAGTAATTCAACAGTGAATAAAATAGAAGTCTGTCAGAGCTTCTCTCTACATTTATTGCTTAAGACAGAATCAATCAATAACATATTCTCACATTTTAATATTTATATTGGACTCTTTCTGAAAATAATGTGTGCGCACAATTTCCCTCCAGAAGTATGAAACAATTAAGGAGCTGAGATTGAAAGAAAAGTTTTCTGAAATCTCAGCCAGTTTAATTATACTATGCCACGGTTTTAATAGAACTTTTCTACATTTATCAGACCACTCTTTACATTTTAGAGCTATTATTTGGATTTCCAATTATTAATATTTCTTATCTGGATGAAATAAGTTTATATAAGTATAGCTTCTAGAGCCACCCATCTCCCTCTCTTTCTGAAATTCTTCTAGAAACTTTCCTGTGTAAAAATTTTATATTTGTTTGCAGCAGCTTCAAGGCATTATGTACAGTCCTTCCTAAGACTTCATATACAACATGAGTGAGATTTTTTTTTAACTGAATGTCTAACATTTAGTTCTGGTTCTATAAGATGATCTATGAGAAACACTTTATATGCACTTACACCCTTTCAGTAACCAAAGGGAGTAGTGTTCTGACAAAGTAAGTCAAGGTTAGGTCATTGAGAGGCCATTGACATACAATGGAACTATTTTAAATTTCTGATACACCTTTTCAGGGCAATCAGTATCTCCTTGCTTGTTTTAAGTATATTCTAAAGACTCTGAAATCATAACTGCTGCTATGTGTCGACAGAGTGATTGCTGTACTCAAAACCACAGCATAAACTGACATATGAACTTTTTGACACAAGTCATTCAAACAAATATATTTTGTTCTACTGCTAAAGCAGAGGATCTACATGGATGAATATTTTATGTGTTTATATGTTAAGTTCTTAAATCACTTAAGAATTTAGGCTGAATACTCTCTTAATGTTTGCATTTCAAATAAGTTTCTCTGAATATACTTTTGCTCCAATATTCAATGGAAAGAAGTCCAACTTTAACAGAATAGCATGATCCTGTACAGGATATCTAGATGTCTTCAGAGTAATAGCAACATAAAATGCTAGAGATTTGCAAGCTATAAGCTGTATGGGGGTAGAAGGATTGCCCTGTATGCAGAGTTTATTCTCCTCTTTCTCTTCTTTGCTTCATAATTTTCTTCTCAATTATCATCCATTCCTGGAACAGTCCCCCAGTCCCTCTGTGCCAAGTGACCTTCTTTTATTCTGTATCTCTCTTCTTCTTGCTGTATTTCTTTCCACAGATCTCTTTACCTCAATATCTGTGGCATGGGCTTGAGTATTCTGTACACCATATTTAAGGACACTTTCTTTGCTGGAATTCAGTCTATACACTTCTCACTAATGCTAACTAGAAATAAAGTTCCAGAAAAGGAAACCAATGTTTTAGATTAAAAAATAATAATAATAAAAAAATTTTAAAAAAATAAAAAAAAAAGGAGGACATGTATCAAGGAAAATAGGAAATTGATAAGTGTACTTCCTGTAAAATACATCAATATGTTGATGCTAAATAAAGTACATTATAGATAGAAAATAAAATTAATAAATGCAAGAGTGTTATTTCATTTATAGTGTGATATCTAGAGTTTAAGCTAACTTATAAGGAGATATAGTACATAAAATTATTGTAATGCTGTACATCTTTCCTCACTTAGGC
>VXBL01002500.1:730242-810064 GCA_013400195.1 Aramus guarauna | reverse complement strand
GGGGGGGAGGGAGACCCAAGTGCCACACAGAGTGTCTGCTTGCTTTCTCAGCTTTTATACTGTAAGGAACTTGTCAAAAGCAAACAAAGATACCAAAAAACCCAACAAAACCCCAACAGTTTGATAACAGTCTTTTGGAAACTTCTATCTGTATATATTATATCATACTTAGTAATAATCTGTTATTTATTAATTTTTCATGTTGTCATTCCAGTAATATAGCAACAATTTCAATTCCCTTTCATAACCTGTACAGTAGCAATACTTTTGTGAACAATACTTTGCAAGAACTTAAAACTAGTTTTACATTCAACACTGGATTTGTGTTAATCAGACACAGAAAAAAATTTGCATATTCTCAATTACATTCAGACAGTTTGCAGACCAAGATGTTGTTATTTATTCTTGACTGGTATTAACTTGAAGTTTCTTGAAAAATAAATTGTAGGTGAAAAGCATCAACCTTCTTAATCCTAGTCTCATTAGCCGAGGAAAATTTCAAGAAGTCACTCTTTTGCTTGTAGCACTCTTGCATGGCAAACCCCCGCAGTAAGAAATCACCAAGTGTTTGAGGTAACCCTTTAAAATGATCTAGTCTTTTCTCATTAAATAGTGCTGTCATTTTTAAAGACGGCATTTTGTGCTAATGAAATTGTTGACCAGATGTCATGCAGAGTGCAAAAACCCAAGCAAACATTGCAATAGATGAATTATAGTAGCTTTTCTATTAAAAACAATTAATAAGATTCCTAGGCGTTGAGAAGGAAATGGTAAACATATAAATGGCGAATAACAGAAAAATAGTTAAATCATGCACTGTTTGGTTGGTCTGTAACTTTGTTACACTTCAAAGAAGGTCAAGGACAAAAAGATGTCCTTAGTCTAGTAAAAACATTAATTTAAAACCAGTTACACTTAGACCATGAATTATTTTTGTTGTTTCTCATTTTGTTTTTCGGTTGTGGTTTGTTTTGGGGTTTTGGCTTTGGGTGGTTTTTTGACAAAATTGCCTTTTATTTTTGCTTTCAGTATTTTCCACCTAGTTTTAAGGAAGAGATGCACCAGTAGTTATAGCATTGTCTGTCAAGGCAACTGTTGAATGATCTGTGTGCAACAGAACAAACTAATTTTGGTATGACAAAGTTCAAAGTTAATAGCAAGCTGGATTTCAGGTGCAAAGTTGTATTTATTCTCTAAAAGATTGGTGGGGGCTGGGAGGCAAGATGCTTAAAGAACTCTCCTGAGAAAAGGCTATTTTACTGGCAAGATTTGAGACCACATTTTCAAAGAAGAGCTGTGCTAACTCTTTGTTCAAGTGTATCGTGTATTCCTTGTTTATGATGGGCTAGCAGGGAGGTAGTAGGAACCACGGAGTATTTTCTTTTCCCTAAAGTTTACTTCATGCAGTTATCTTTTCCTTCCCCTGTAACTTATCTCTCTCTGATGAAGATGATGGGTCAGAACACTGATGTGCACTGCACAGGACATCTGTAGCTACACCATGTCTCTCAGGTCAAGAAAATGATTGAAAAAAACCTGAATATTGCATAAGGCACTAGAGCTGACAGTTAGAAAACAATTTGCACTAATGTTGCCCCTAAATCAGGGCTGCAGACAGATGTCTCTGCTCATTCAGCATTCAGAGCCTGTGTCTAATAGTGCCACTTTTGGACCCGTGGACTGCTTCAGCCTTAAACGTCTAACACACTCATTTAAAATCCAAATTATTGTTCAAGGTCCCTTTTCACTTAAGAGTACTACTGTTTCTTTTCTGTGAGGAGTCTTGATAGGACTTTCTGGCAGGCCTTGTGTGAGCCTTTCTTCTTGCATACATATGAGCATCTTCTTAGGATTTGAGCCTGCTGCTCTAATTTTTCGGTAGTCTTCCACTGAAACTGTCAAAGCTGCAAGTGTTCCTTTTAGATTAGCTGTATTTTGCTTCGACATATCCAGATTCACACACTACAACTGGAGACACTTGGAGGTAAAGAGTACCCATACAGCCCACTCCCTACACCGAGTTTCAGTCTGTCTGTCCTAGGAGCAGAAAATAGTGAATGGGTTGGACCGTCACAGTGAGCAGCAGTGACCAATATGTGTTACACAGAGAGGCTAATGAGAGCGGAAGGCTGCCAGAAAGACATCCGCTTAACAGCTTGCTTAGCTGAGCTAACTTTGGTGAGACAGTGTACCTGGGATTTTTTTTTTACAGCAGAAGCAACGTGGATAATGTGAGCAATGGCTTCCTCTTTGTCTGAATTATCTGTTTGCTAAATGTATGTTCCCTAAATTGTTTTGATTATGTTCCAAATTTGCATTTCTTATCTGAGTGAGATTATAGAAAGATCCTAAAATGCACATATTACCTCATCATACTCTTCCCCCCCCCAAAAAAAAAACCAAAAAAAACCCCAACAGATATTAACCATGTAGCAAAGGACCCCAGGAAACACTGTTATAATACAGAAGAAACTCACACTTTGGACCATAGCCAAAGATATACCAAACAGAAATTATTCTTCAAGCAGATTAAAAATTTTGAGGGTTGCTGTAGTTTCTTCAGCCAGGAATCTTCATACCACATAATTTGAGAAATTGTTTAGATTCCAATAATTAAATTAATGTTTGGTCAGCACATCCTTTGCTGAGGCAGATTTTATTAAGTTGTGTAAATATGGATATAAATGCAGATTTTTCTCATGGTGTCTTAGTGATTTAGCCATCCCTATGCATTTGAATCCATTTGCTTTTCTGTAATAGCTTCTAGTTTCATTAATTGTTCTTTAATAATACAGAGATTTACAATGATGCTTTGTGAAAGAGTCAGAGCAAAGACACTTGTTTGCTTACAGCACTGATGTGACCCATAGCTTTTCTAACTAGATGATATGTAAACATGTTTCTTGTACAGTTTTCTTTTGCCATCATTTCAGTTCTAATTTCTCTCCTTGACTTAGCCAATATTGTTTGGAAAACCCTAGGAGGACTCATTAGCCCCCACATTACATGTGTAATTTGTTGACACTTTCTTCAGTGTCACAAGGAGCTATCTGCAAACAGTCAATGTAGTGTTACTAACCTCAAGCAGAATCTCATCCGATAGTTGCTAATCTCCTAATTTGTGTTTTACTGAGAAGGAGATGCTAAAGATTTTGATGAGTTGGATTTATGCTTAGGTATCACACTGTTGTCTGTTCTTACCGTTTACAGCTGATGACACAGCTCATGGAACTACAGATTCATTGTAACTCACTGACAACTCAACTGCCTGGGTAGGACAATATGCTTCTGGTACTATTCCCATTTCTGAGAAATATTTAAGTCATCTAAAGACTTGTGTGTTTGCCACATGTTTCAAAGTTTCTGTATTCTTCCCTTATGCTGGAGTTCTTGGATCCTCTGTTAAACTCAGAATCTTGTCTATGGGCGAGGGAAGTCCACCTTATATATAAAAATGAAGCCAATAATTATTCTTAGCATAATGGAAACCTTAACAGTCTGCTTCAGCAATTGTCGTGAGTCTAGATCTAATTATTACAGAAAATGAAAGAATCATAATGCAGTAAGAGTAATTAAGTACAAGAAAGGTTGCAATAATATCAATAATACAATTAAAATGGTAACCCATACACTTAGTTTCTATTCCTTTTCCTGGTGTTGTGCTCACCCTTCCACTGTTCCTCTGGGTATGAAGGTCAGTGGTTTCATACTGATGTTGCTGGTGGGGTGGGGTTATGACAAGTCAGCATCTGTAGTCCTTTGCCAGGAGGAATACAACTTTCTTGTTAATAAGTTGTTCTTCTCTCCCCCCCCCACACACACACACACTTCGGGTCACTTATACATGTTTGCTAGCATGCAAACACATTACTCATTCTTCAATGGTCCACAGATTCAGGTTACATCCAAATTTTCTGGGGCACCAAATATGGTGCCCTTTATATAGGTTAGATACTATTTCTTTGTTCTCTTTTTTACCCCTAGAACCAGTTATGTCCAGCTCCAGCTGTGTAGTTTTTTTCACTGACCACTAGTGAGTTTAGTGGTCTGCCGTGTCAAGCCTGTATCCCATTTCTTATCACCCCATGCTTTTACTCATTCACACCACAGCCTGGGTCTTCTCAACACTCCCGACATGATATATCTCTATGCTACATCATTGTGTTAGAGTGGTAAATATCACATTCTACCTACAATAACCTTTTGTTACTGCTATGTGTATAAAACTATGGCCGTACCATACACAGCGAAACAAAAGTAAAAGAAATTAACCTTAGACACCTGGTCAATTAGAGAAATTGCTGTCACAGCAAAGCCAAGTGGAATGAAGCTGTGGGCAGGTCAAGAGAAGTTCACACGGAACAAGCCTGACAAAAAAGAAAAAGTCTCTCCCCTCTCAGTATTTCCTTGTTTACTATCCTCCACCCTGGTCTTCTGTAAAGATGGATGAACAGCAAGTTTGTAACCTCTGCAACAGACCTTGATTCTGCATCAAGGAAAATCCCACAGGGCATTTCTTCTTTGTCCTTTCTCCTTCTTGTAGGAGAAATAAATAAAATAGCTGCCCAAAAGATCATGAGAGTCGATGCTGCAGAGCTACCCTAGCCACCCATCCCAAAGAGGGCAGGGCAGATTGCATGACAATCTACATTTGAGCCTGCAGCGGTCTCCAGGTTCTGCTCAGACGAGCAATTAACACCAGCCTAAACCTCTATAAACTTCCAAACACTCCTGTCTAATTCACTTACCAGTTATTGCAATATATTAACATTATTAAATGTTATAGGGTCAGTGGAAAAATTGTTTCTGAAGGAGGCTAAACTTATTTACTTGCTTATGATACATCGTATCACAGCAACCGACCACTCTGGGCATTTTAAAATATTCTGTTTGAAAATATGTCTACTAAATTACATTTGTTCTACCTTTATTTCTCTTTTGAAATGTAAATCAACATCTGAAGGTTAATGTGATATTTTCATACCTCAGTACTTTTGTTCCATGATATACATAAAGACCAAAACAACATTAAAATAATGTCTGAATTACAAGTATGATTGTATCGGTCTTTGGAACTATGTAAAATTGGCCACCAAATCTAGCTAATAGTATAGTATCTTGAATAAAATAAAAATAAATAATTAGCATATTTGAAAATGAGCAATATACTTATTTTGTTGAACTTACGGTTTGAAAATTAAAAAGCAGCAATCTTAATAAATGTCATATAAATTAAAATTTATGTATAAAAAGTAGTTTCCCTTCTCTTTTGTGTAAATGCAATCTTTAGGAAGAGGGATGCTTAAATTTTACTGATCTTAGAACCATGTGATTTAAAAACAGCATTACTGGTATGAAGCCAGGTTTTAAACCCAAAGTTCTTCATAAACTCTAGTCTAGGGAATATTTACTAGTGTCTGTAAAAACACTACTATGTTATTGGCTCTGCTTTCTTGTTTACATTAAAGATCAGGTAAATTGCATGAAGATATTTCTGTATTTGCCGTAGAAAAAATGAGATTGTTAGTAACTATTCAGCATTTGAATGTAAAGAAATGTAATCCATGGGACTGTTTCCATTAGGGTTTGAATTGCTGTCGGCGATGCCATCCTATACACCAGAACAGCCTCTTTCTTCTGCTCAAGCCTTCCTACTTGCATGATGATCTGATAATGTCTCTGCTTTTTCAGTACTGCAGCGATTGGATCAGTCTAGAACTAAAGAGAACCATCTGACAAGTTTTATACAGGTATTTTTTATAATGAAGTATTGTTGTGAACTCCAGTCTTACAATAACTTTGTTAGGTAACTATTTAGCAGTGTTTTGGGGGGAGTTGCTGCATTGCACTTCGACCATTAAGCAAGAGAGGTTACTTTGACAGATATTTTGTCACTTAACAATAAGATGTGGTTTAGTCTTTTTCAGTTAATTGACTGTACAAATTAGACCTTATCCTGTAACAGTAGGTTTTGTAATTCAGAACGTATTTTGATTTTAAAGATGTACAAACAAAGGTGAAAGAAGTTTTAGGAAAACTACTTTGAAAAAAATTTTGTGCTGTTTGTTTGTGATTCATGACAAAATCACTTGAAATGCTTCTAATCCTATTTTTCATTTGTCTTAAGGAAGCAAGATCATAATGTACCTCAGTGGTGTAAGGTGGGAATGAAATATTAGTAATAGGAAATTGAGCATGGCATTATAAACTGCTCTTGTGGCTGATCAAAAAGCTGCTATTTTTTTGAATTATTACAGAGAAACAGAGGATACAGATCGGGTTTTAGATGCCCAGATTTTTCTTTCCAATTCATGTTCTGTAAAGAAATGAGTCTAGTGATAGTGACTGATACAATTGACAGATGTCTATAGAATATGCTGAGGTAGGAACAATCCTTTAAACTCTTACAGACTGTTTGTCTTTAAAGATGAGAAGATACTAGTAATCCTCAGAGCTTATTTAGTCTTTTGTTTTCAGCCCTGATCCCTAGTTCTCTGAAATCCAGGAGCATAACTCCACTAATTTTAACAGGCATGGGTATTTTGTGACTGATTAGCAACAGCAAGCAGTGGTATGGGGTGGGTGGGATGAGCTTTGACAAAAGGAAGAGGCTGGAAACTCCTGCCCAACCACCTGCTAATTCCTTTCCTATCTCATCTCTGCAACCTGCTGATTCTCCTTCCTGAAGCCCTCAGTATACACGTGAGAGCTTTTATCTTGCTGGTGTGCATGTTTAGTGCAGTTATGACACACAATCAGTTATGCTTAAACTAAAATAAGCGGCAATCCATCACAGTGAAACATTTGTAAGTTGCTTTCAACTTTGGAAAAATTTAAAAACAGCATTTGTAAAGTGTTTAGTCTCTTGTTGCACCCTCCAACCTTTAATATGGATTTCTTCCCTGAATACTTTTTATATCATTAATAAATAGATTTTTCCCTATATACTTTTTATATTGTTTACATTACTTTTCACTGCAGTTTAATATTGGAACCATCACATTTTATAGCCCTATAAAGTTATAAAGGCTATACCAATTTCTAACATAATATTTTTTATGGAAATGACAAAGATTTTCCATGAAGTCAGCCTTCTAAAAAGGCCTGTAGTGCTGCTCTCCACAGACGGTAATAATAGCAATAATATTTATTTAGTACCTTTCATCTAAGATTGGCAAATATTTTGCATGAAGTCCTAGCTCTGTGTTTGCTTTAGACTATGCCAGTGCATATTGTCTCAGCAGGAGTATGAAGGTAAATCAGAGTACTGCTTTTATAGATGCTATACCCATTATGAGAATGCAAATGATCCCCCCTTTGCAGAGATTTGGTCATCAGCAGTAGCAGACATCTTCCTTTTCTCATTATAAAAAAAAAGAGGGGGATGGCACTGAATATTGACACACCACAATTTACCTACAGTTCTTTTGGGACCCACATGATTGGTTTGTTTTTTTCTTTTTTTTTTTTTCTCAATTATTTGAGTTTCTATTGTGCTGCAAGGTAAATAGATATTTTTCTACTTTTCTGAGGGGAAAATTGAATTGCAACAATTAAGGTGATCATGCAGGTTCATATCAGCAGTGAGGGAGAGTTTGAGGTAGAGTACATTGTTCCAAATGAATAGTTCTTCATTTTAATGATTTGATGAGTATCTTCAGAATGTGAGTCATTTAACTTTGGTGTGTATTGAAAGGCATGCATTCATCCAATTTGGTAACACTTCATATAGTGTAATTTTTTTCTGCATACAGGACGGAACTTGAAATAACTTGGTTATGACAAAAAAGATTTGACAAACAAAAATATTCTATCTCCTCTTAGAATGGCTTTCCAAAATTTCTCTACTGCCAGTTATTTATTAATAACTTTTTTCTCTTCCAATCAAACAAAAATTGTTTACTTATCAGGGACAACCCAATACTATCAGTTTTTTCATGGTATGTTGGAAAGCTTTGGTCAAAACAGGTTACATTTTAGCAGCTTTAATTCTAGTAAGCCTTGATGATGTTCATTTTTTTTAAGATATAAAATTGGAAAGAAATCTCATGCAGTATTTGCAATTTCACTTCTTCCAGATAGGCCAAGCTTGTCCTGCAAGCCAAAAGCTTTAGATCTCCTAAACGCAATAAAAATTTTGCTGCTGACTTAGTTTTGCAAGAATTTAATCCTTTTGTAGTGTGCAAATAAGAATGCAGTGCTGAAATACCCAGAAGAACCACTTCAAGCTGTTGTATTAGTAACATCAACTTATTACCATGGAAATGTCACTCTTCTAGGATTTAACTTTGAATATTAGAAATTATAGTCTGTATTGTGAAAGAAAGAACTGCTTTTTTAAAAATTATTATTTTATATAATTAACATAGGTAAAATGACAAATAAAACCAAAGACCGGTAAAATGATTGATGCTGTTCCAAGTATATATTTGAGTTTTCCCCTCCCACTTAGTGTTTTCTTACAGAATTGTACAGAAGTTCTTTGAATAGCATTTTGATTGCTAGGGCTATTATGTGAATACTCAGAAAATATTCAGTTTATTTCACTTACTGTCAGGACTAGAATTTTTTTTTCCTTCTTCTTCTTTTAATAAAAAAAGCTAAAAATATGATTTGGACTCTTGTCAGTCCTTACTCGATAATTGGTATCATCTCTTCACCAGTTCTTCAGCTCTAGACATAGCTGCCAAGATCGTTTTCCTCTTTACCTGACATATTACTGCCTCATATTTTAGTCTCTTCTTACTTGTTTGTTTTCCCTCTGCAGCCTGGCAGCCCAGTAAGTATGGCATTACCATTATTTGTAACAGGCCACAGGCTTTGTGCCAAGTTACCACCACCGACTTCAAGCCTGCGTGGACCTTCCTGGAGACTGTTTTAGCTTGTAATACCAGTTACCTAATGACCCATTGTCTACTCCGGTTTAGCTTTGCTTAGGTTGGTACAACTGTGCATCTGTTATTATGTACGCTATGGCTAATACGGTAATAACAAGTTGCTGGCTAGAATGAGCTATCTATGGCCCTAGCATAAAATGCAGTGTAGAGGACCGCATGCATGGGAAGATAAAAGAGGCCTTTTAAAGTACATGCACAGGATGATAGTAGAAGCCATGGGGCTATAAACAACTCAGCCAGGGTCAGTTACTGGTCGTAAAATGACCTCAGCCTTGCGAGCTTGGCAAAATCAGTGTTAGAGGTAACTAGGAGAACAAAGAACAAGTATCCAACATATGTTACACACATATAGTAAATTCAGACACCATGTGGATTTGCAGGAAAAGGAGGAAAGGGCGAAGTGCAAAGCATGCTAGAAAACATATCAAAACTATGCCAAGAGGATCCTAGAGTCAGGGCAAATAAATGGTGAACATTAATACCTTGCTCGTCTCGGTGAAGGACTTGGGGTGCTGAAGACTTGCTGTAAAACTCCCTCCTTATATTGAAGGTGTTGACTTCAGGGCTCAGGAGTGCAGTGGAAGGCTGAACCTACCACCAGCGAAAGGAGTAGGTACTAGAAAGTTTTTGTATACATCATTTTAACAGTGTATAATCTGAACTAATAATAATTCTTCCATTAGACTGGTAAGACTTTAATCAGAGTAACAGTAAATTATTGGGTTTGTATCTATGGTGTGGTCCTCTTGTCTGTAATAAGATTCTGATTGTAAGAAACAAATGAGAATGCAAGCAGCCTAATCTGCGACTTGGATGCAATGAATCAGTAATACCCTTCAGTGCAGTGTTTTTACCCTTCTTAATTCCATCTTTCCCTACTGTTCTTTCTCCTGTTCTCCTGTGTTGTCTTATGCCTTTCTCATTCTAACAGCTTATCATATCCATCCACTTTTCAGGTTTTAGCTCGGACCACAAAACTCCCATCAACTCATCAACCTCTCTTCCTTAAAATCCTTCTTTATAAACCATAGAAGATACAAAAGAATTAATCGTGAGTCGGTAAGCAGTGGGACACTCTGATCTTCTAGTTTTGTTTTTTAACTGCAAATAAATCAATTAGAAAGATACTTTTTACACCTTTCTGCCTTCTGGATTGGCTGCCAGTTAGTTGTAAGAAAGGATACTATGTTTGTCAATAGATTCCTGCCAAAATCTGCCATGAAGGTGCAATAACCGAAGTGGCATCCTTCTACGTGCCACTGTGCATAGAGACTCAGAGTCCTCCAGGCTGTTGCCTGCAACCTGTGCTCTCCGTTACAATGCCATACAAGCTACTATTCTTTTTGCATTTCTATAATTGCAAGAGTGTTTTTCAGGAAGAGCATTCCAAATACATATAGAAATAAAGTGGGAAATCAATTTGTGCCTTTGCAAATCTACCTATTATAAGTTTTTCAATAAAGGTGCAAAACTGCGTTATTGTACAGCAGCGTGAGGACATAATCCTGATAAAAGCCTGTGTTCTCTACAGTCATAATGATTAAAAGTTAAAAGAACTAAACAGCTTTTACTCTTTTGCACTGGTTTTTTGACAATATGAATAATTAAAAATTTTTTTAAAAACCCAACAAAAACCAAACAAAGGAAAAAAGGATTAATGCTCCTCTTAGATCATGGGACAGAAAGTGAATAAGAGCAAAATTAGATTTATGGCATCATTATACATTGGACTTTTGGCAGCTAAATATTTGTTGATCAGCCTGTGCATTTTCAATGTCTTTGCTTGGTATTATTCTTATTTGCTTTTGTCTTATGAATAGCTGTCTATTGCTTATAAAACTTTAGATTTAATAAAGTTTAATGATCCTAAAATTTAAATAGCTGTGCATTTTTCCATTAGACTGCAGGCTACTGGCTAGACTAGCCTGTAGACTAGCAGCCACATTTTTTTGTCAAATGTCTACGCACTTCATTACGCAGCTATTACCTTTGATTTATGTTTGTTCGGTCCTGAAGTAGTTCCCATTACATTTCCTTATATCTCTGTGAGGTATTAGATTTCTGAAAATCCAGCCTCTATGTAGTAGTTTTATTGATTTAAGAAATGGCATCTGTTAATTCAAACCCAGAGGCTACAGTCGGTTGCTGAGTCTTCACAGAGATCTGGAGGAGAGCAGGAAGTAGTAAATACTCTGAGTAGTTCATTGTCCATATGCTATGCCTTTCTAGGAGAATGCTATGTACACCTTTCAGACCAAGAGGGACAGAAGAGAGCGAGGATGTTTGTGTGGCTGGAGCACGGTGCAGGCTACGCAGATCCTGCATCCTCAAGGCTGGGGTTCCTGTGTGAACCCCACCGGAGAGACAAGGCAGAAAAGTTACTGCTCTCCGGGGCAACCATGGACACAACTGTACAACTGACCCTTGTGCAGTCTGCAGTGGCCCCAGCTGTGTTGTGTTGGTCTTGTCACCAACGAACAAGATGAAACAAAACTTCCCTTTCAAACAGTCTCCTGCGGCGGAGATGCCCCCTTCAAACTCTCACGGCATGTGTGCCTGCAAATACCCGTGTAGCTTCTGCTGTAGCTTCAAAATAGTCTTTCTCTCACAACATATTTGAGCTTTAAACAGTCTAAGACATTCTTCACAATGTTTAAACTCACCATACAGCCCTTATTATTACCCTGTCTTTTTGAATAGGTGAAACTGTATCTTAAGTAATCTGCTTCAGGTGAACATGTTAGTCTCATGAGAAATAGAAGAGGAAGAGCTGAAAAGCAAATTATGAAAAAAATAAATCATATCATGCCACAGTGTCATCGTCCTGCTCCTCAGCCATTTTTCACTATCTTCTAGTGTCATTGTAACCTTCCGCACAAGGTTAAATGTCACAGTGTGGTTGTATCAAAATAGCAACATTTGTCACGTATAAAAAATACTATAGCATGGACTATACCATATTTCCTGGAGAGAGATCTTACAAAGACATGTTAGCACACTAAAAAGAAAAGCTGGACTGATTTCTACATTTGAATTAAGATCTGTCAATCATATGAAATTGCATAAATGTCACCACATACTCAGGCCAGAATTTTTTTCTGTCAATATCCCAGATTTATTTGGGGTTTGTGTATCATCCTTGTATACAAATTTGTTATGTTTTAAATGCCATCAAATGTAGCTTAGCAAGCCAAAAATTAGAAAACACTGGAATAATTAGAATTCGCTTTGATTGACCCCAAAACATTATATATAAACAAGAAAATAACTGCAGAGCTGATTAGTATGGAGAACAGAGGGGATGAGCGTCTCCAGGAAATGAGAATTGAAGGAGATGCTCAAAACACACAAGCAGATCGAATTGTTCAAAACAGCTTACAGTATTTCCTAACAAACAAAATAATATTAATACCAGAAAGAGCTAGGGCATGTCTCAGACATCAGTAAAAAGTGCTCCTAAAGAGACTCTTGTAAGGGATGTCATACCAGACAGCAAAATGTAGGTAACAATGCCCTATTTAACATCAGTATGTTACATATTTGCTTCCACATAGTTTTATTTCATCCCTGCTCTCTTTCTGTCTCGCAGGGAGCTGGGATTTTTTGTTACCCTTATTTGCCTGCTGTCTCTTCATAATCTTCTGTAAGGCAATACAGAAATATGTAAACCTAGAAAAATCTTGAGTTTTTCACTTAATTTCTTTAGATAAGGTGTCCTTAATCCATCTCCTTACATATTTTGATTTTAATCAGAACCTTCATTTTTTAATTCTTTTTTTTCAAATTTTTTTTCTTAGACCACCATGGTAGGATTTATAACAATATATATTTCCAGTATAGAAACTTCCAGGATAGTTTCAAAATCAGTAAAAAAAAAAGCTCTTTCTTTACCAAATTTTATATTCATTTGATGCGTTTCTAGAAAGGGAAAAGCAAAATATAATGTACAGTTTTCTATAACAAATGTTATGTGTCAGGATAGGGAAGAGCTGTTCTTTGGAAATCCCACATTCTCAGATGGGACTAAAATTCTCTTTTCACACGAGTGTTTTGTGCTGCTTCTCTTGTTCTCCCTACTACAAGGAAGGAGTCGATACAGCTTTTCTCCTTCAGTACCCCTCTAGCCAGTGTGGCCTTTCTCTACCTATATTTCTGGTTATTGAGTGCTCTATTCATCCGTTCTGTTATTTTTGTCCTTCATATATCTGTCCAGTTATTGATTTTAGCTAATACTTGCATGGATTGTTAAAACATGGAGAGTTGATTTATTTAGCCCTTTATAAAATGTTTCAGACAATGAAACCTGTAGCACTTTACCTCCAGATTATACTGGAATTGAATGTTAGTCAGCAATCAAGAGAATAACAAAAAGCATGTTTTACTAGGAAATTCCAAACTGCACAAGTAATATAATTGTAATACATTTTGTATTCTGAATGTCCATTTTCATAGAATAATTGTTCTAACCACAAGCAAACAGAAACTCCACTAAATCCAAGAAGTGTTTCCTGGTATCTATTTTTCTATTTTTTTCTTTTAATTTATTTCCTAATTTGACCCTATGAAATTTGTCGCTACCATTTTGTTCCTTCCTAGATCCCTTTTTGCCTTTGGAGTTTACAACCTTTACGCAGACACGTGCGTTCTCACGTGCCTTTTCTGTTGTCATTTGGCCAAGGTACACAGAGGGACATTGGGCTTTTGCATTTTCTCTTCTTGAAATGTTCTTCTTCATCTTTGTTCATTTTTGCTGCTTCACTATGAACTGCATCGCGTTTACTCATTTACTTTTCTGGTAAATCGGTGCCCAGAAGTGAATGCAGTGTTCCAGTCTTAGTTGCATGAGTGTTATACTGTGAATGATTATTATTTCCTTGCTCTTTGACACCTCTTTGTACGAAACCCAAAAGCTCATTGGCCTCCCTTAATGCCATATCGCTCTATAGATTCATGCCTAATTTTCTACCCATTACCACCTCCATGGTTCTTTAAGCATTACTGCTTTCCAGGTTTCTCTCTCCCACTCCATAGCTATGTTTTGGATTATTTTCCTTCATATGTTATTAGATAGCCTTGTTCCAAATTGAATCTCATTTTGCTGTTATGTCCATGTTTCTAATATTGCTTAGCCCCTTCCTATCATTTTTGTGCCATCACTAGTGTTTGCAACACCTCCCAATTTAGTTATAATATGTGAATTTCATTAACTTGCTGTTTACTCCCACTTTCAAACCATTAATGAGGATGTCAGAAAAACCCTGGAACTAACACTGGTCCCTTCAGTGCTACTAGACAGCTCCCCCACAACTTGATACATCGCTGTGTATCATTATCCCTTGTTAATAGCCCTTCAGTCACTTTTCAGTCCGTATGATAGTGTCCCTATCCAAATGACTTTTAATTAATTTTGAGAGAGGGATTTTGACAGCTAATATGAAATGAATTTTTTTTTTAGTGCCTTAGACAGGATTCATGCAAAAATAGATTTTATCTATTTTTTTTTTTGTACCAAAATTAAAATTCTATCATCAACAACAAACCCATCTCTTTTTTTCCTGACAAGTTCGTGCTGCTCATTCCTTATGATTCCATTATCTGCTAGCTATTCAATGGACATTTTGCTCCTGATATTTATTTCCTTGCTTCATTCAAGTTGAAATTTAAGTCTATGATCTGATAGGTTCCGGATTATTCATAATTCTACTGCTTGTTTGTTTTTTTGCTAGCATTTCAGGAACTCTCAGGCTCTCTCTGACAGCAGAATAATTATCAATCAGGCATTTTTCCCTCTATTGTCTTTCCTCAAAATGCATGTTTACTACCATCAAATTGCCTGCTACAATATTTCCAAGGTTTCCCTTACAGTTCCCCTTGTCAGTAACTTTGTGTATGAGTTGTTTTGAAATTGCCCAGTTTCTTTTCTTTCTTTCTTAATTGAGAAAAATCCATCTATAATTTGCGTCACAAATTCCCCCCATCTATGTACTCAGAGCCCTTATTAGGAGGGATGGTAGGGGGTGCCTTGTCCCAATCATTTTTGATTGCTTTCTCTGTAACCAGTGTTTTTAAGCAGATTTCTTAGCACTTACAATTCCCCAGGAGTATAGATTCATAGATTATAAAGCTACAAGGGACCATTATGATCATCTATTCTGACCTTCTGCACAGTACATAACAGCAGTGGTTAGGAGAACCTTCAAACCACCTACTGTGAGAGCAAAATGATACGTAAAATGTTTAGAGTAAAAATGTGCTCATTCATCTCTATTCTATTCAGAATCCCCTATTATACTCATCACAGTAACATCTCCTATTAGATTCAAGGGAATGTCTGGTGGAACACATCTAATGTGATATATGCCTCTGGATCAGCTTAGTGGGGACCATGGTTTATTAGAACACTGCACCTATGCCCTTAGTTGTTAAAAAAAAAACCAAAACCATAACAAAAACCTACAAAACCCACAGTGATCTTACAGGAACATTTATAAAGATTAGGAAAACACTTCACTCTGGGGATCAAGAGGCTAAAGAGTTCTTTCTTTTCTCCCCAGCATAGCAATCATGTAGTAGGTTGTGTTCTGTTTAAATGCTGAGTACACATTGAGCTCCGTCATATATGTACAAAATTTCCCAGTTCTTCTAGGATAAGCAATTATCAGCTAATGACAGTTAGAGATGGGAATGATGAAAGATCCAATTAAATTACTGATGCACTGCAAGATCTCACATCAGATCCTAAATTATATTTCCATTGGCAGTTTGGGTACTGGCTGTGGTGGTATGCCATAAAATCAGCACATTATGTCCTGATAACAGCACCATAAAAGAGATTCACTACTACTCTTACCCTTGCTATTCACGAGAGTACATTTGTGGCAATCTTCCAACAAGACTGCAAACTTTTCTGCTTCTTTGCCAGTTTATGATGTTCATTTCAGGGTTTTTAAAAATCATTGTTACATAAATATATAAAATACTACAGATATATGGTGTCTACAGCTATCTGTTTTTGCATTTATATTTGTATGGGCAATCCAGCAATTTGCATTGATTGTGTTTTATTCCATCTGTCTTAGCATCTAAAGACCTAGGAAATAACCAACTGAAAGTTAAAAATACAAGAAAAACCTTGCTATACATATTGTACTGCATTCTCATACACTACTTAGGAAAGCAAGGGGAAAATAGAGAATAACCACATCTTGGCATCTTTTTTCATGACTTGTTACAGTCAAAAGGAAGTTTTTGAATGATAATCAGGGCTGGAGCACAGTTTGCTGTGAAGTGTTTTTTACTGGTGTTTCAGAAAAAAAAAAAGATATATCCTCAGTATCCCCAAAGCGTAGGCTTTCGAAGCTTTGAGGGAATATCCAGGGACCTAGCTGCTTCCCAAAAGAGCTTGACTGCACTTCTCACTGCATTTTTTGATTCAGTTGGGGACTCATCACTTGTCTCAGTACACCTTAGAATATGTCCTCCAACAATGGTGCCTAAATTTAGAAACTGAAAAATGACAAAAACACACATAGCAAGAGAATTAGGTATAGACCTATAATGTACTTATATAATAAAACAAAAACTGTGGTTTCTTAAGTAAGATATTCCTTGATGTGCTTTGTAGAGAACATACATTCAATAAGACCACTAGTCATCCAGCTGTCCATACCTTGTTTTATTATATGCTAGAGATGTATAGCATCTCAACAAGATTATTAAAAAATATTTTAAAAATAAAAGTCCTAAATAATTTCAAATCTAAAAAATTATATTGCTTGCATTACAGTGATCTTGGATGAATACAAAGTGAATAAATACCAATACAAAAAAATTGAGATTGTACACTTGGTTTCCTCTTTTTATATCTTCCCTGCCTACATGAAACTGAATGAATCACATAACTGTCAGCTTGAAGATTACCTGTTGTCTTTAATTTGGGATTAGAATACTAAATACACTCACAGAGAGAAACTTGAAGAATATGTAAGAACCAATGACTATTCACTTGGCACCAGGCAATGCTTCTGCCAAACTCTATCTAGGAATGACATAGCCACAGGTCAGAGAATAAGTACTGGCAAACTAAAACCAATCACTGAAGAAATCCCAAGCATTTGAACCCAAAATAAAAGAAGGTTTGCATACATGCATAGTGAGAAATCCATTGATTAAAACAAATTAGAACTCCGTTCTCAGAGATGCCTCTCTGTCTTGAAAAAAATACAGACTAATCCACAGTGAGAGGAAAATCTCACAGCACCTTTCAGTTGGAACAACATCAAAATAATTACAACAGCATTTAAATTCACTTGGAACCACAAACATTCCAAGCCTTGAAAATAACCAACAAAAAATGGAGCAGGAACAGTTGGAGGAAAAAGAAAATTAGAAGAGGAATCATGCTTCTTTTTTCACACTGGTGAAGAGTGTGTGCACCCAGAAGCCTGTCTGATTTTTGTGTCTCTAACATTTTGGAAAGCACAAGATCCTATCTCTCCATGTCAACTTCTCCATATTTAAGAGTAGGTAAATATTTCATATTAAATTCCAGTGAATCTGAGAAACTGTAATTACTGGTTATCATACTCAATATTGCTTCATGTTTAGCATGAAGATTTATATGTGTCTAGACATGGACTCCCAATCCTTACAGCAGCATCTGATCTTATCTTCTTGAACTGGATTTTGCTCTGGATTTATAGAGCTATAATGAAGGACAGAAAAGGATTCAAAATCTCACTTTGAAACAGGCTAGTTTTAACTTGAAGTCCTGTGATAAGAGATCTTATTAAAATAACCTTAGCTTTATCAAAATGCTTATTAGATAAAAAAGGCATTATAATGGGAACGAGTAGGCTAGTTGCCAAGATCCAATTAATAAAACACAGCATATATTACCAGTGGACTGAATTGAATCACACTAGTGATAAAAAAAAACAGTTAAAATGTTCCAAAATCAAGATATTTATGTTTCTTTCTCTGAACTGGAGAGGACAAAAAACTTGAAGAAATTACACTTTTCAAGTCACATGTATTGACAAATACAGCAGATTAAAATAAATAGAAGGAGTGGGATTGGGAAGGCATTGCAAGGAAATAAGAGAGACAGTAAATCTAATTCCTTCTGCAGAAAAACATTTTGTAGCTTGCAGTCCTTATTCATGAAGTGAATGTTAACATAGCACTTGCATTGACCAGAATCTGGAAATGAAAAAGAAAACCATACTTGATCTTTTGTCTAGAGCAAATGGTTTTAGCAACCCAGAGTTTAGGAACCTATGCTGTGTAGGGCTGCAATACACTGCCTGGGGATTGCAGAATCTACAGACTTCAAGGGTTTTAAAACTATTTTAAGATTAAGGGGTTTTAAGACTAACTCATGGCTGTTCTGATATAGTGTTGGTGATAGTTGTCCTTTAAGCATGATACTGAGCTTGATGACCTCCAGTGGTCCCTTCCAAGCAGCAGTTCTATGATTGTGTGTCAAACTGCAGCATCTTACTTTATTATAGTTTCTTACATTACATAAGCAGATATAAAATAAGAGTTTTAGAAGAAAAAAGGTAATAAAAAACCTATTTTGCTTTCTTCAGACCACATGGAGTGGAAGTCAGAATTGTCTTCAAAAGGCAGCTTTCCATGGGATTCTACTTCATGTCACACTTGAGACTCAGCCATAATACAGCCCTAACTATACATTGCTTTCAATTTAGGTAGATCCCCAGATTCACGTAAAAACACTTTGACTTAGTCAGACTTCAGCCAGCTACAATCAGACCAGTTTTAAAATTTCTGCATGCCTGGGAGCAGTACATTGAAGAGACAGGACAGTCACACTGCAGTGTGCACAGCAGCATTTACTGAGCGTCAGTGAATGAACCAGTGGTGAGTGTGTGCAATCCACCTGGCCTCTTGCTGTACTCATGTGCTACATCTTCACCTTCCCAGCAACTGCTTTCCAGATACTTCACAGTACTAGAAAAATGGTTTGGAAAAGAAAGGAAATGCCTTCTTTCATTGTTTTCACTATGGACATGGAGCTGACTCATATGACACAGAAAAGCTCATGTTGCATGGGAAGATGGTCACACCTGCAGTGACAGAAGGATCCTTGGAGACCTTTCAAACAAAATTCATATGACCTTTACCTGGTAGACTGAAGGCTCACTGCAGGGATACCCATACAGCAACAGGGAGGACGAAGGGTTTGATAGTGTTGTTAGCATCACTCTAAGCCTTGCTTAATACTTAATTCACAGTATTTTTTTCAGAACTGACTAAACCAAGAAAGTAAAATCCTTAAATTTTTCTGGGGGAAAAGGAAAGGGGGGCAAAAGAAGGACCTTCAGGAGGCAAGACAAGCAGTTACAGATTTGAGATTGTCAGGCATTCTGGACAAAGCAACAGGCAAGAAATGATAACATTTTCTATGTCAGCTTTCGGAATATCTAAATAACGCTGGAGATGGCAGAGCATCCCAGGATTAAGAGAGAGCAAAGGACAATTAAAGCTATTCTGGCTTCCTCATCTCTGGACTGCAAGTCCTGCCTCTAACTACCAGTATCCCAAATATCTATCTAAAATGCAAGTGTTCAGAAACCTGAAGCTGAAAGGTGAGTTCTGACATAGGCATACGTAGTGGACATACATATGCATATGTATTATGGTACAGGCTATGCAACACATTTCTTAATGATCACTGCACAATCATATTAGTCCCTTTGTTTTCATTCCTCTGCAATCATACATCTTCCACACATAAGTCTGTGCTATGAACATTCAGTTTTCTTTCTCCATTCGCTGCACATATTTTTCAGCTGTAGTTTAGACACTGATGTTTTAAGTGTGTCCTTTTGCCTTATTTCTCCCACCTTTGTCTCTATTGCATCTGGCTTCATCAACCTAGCGTAAAAAGGAAGGAAAACGTGCCAAATACTGCACATTTGATATCTGAAGTGTACCTATTGACCTTTGACTGGGATGGATATTTTAATCCCACACTCGAAAATTACCCTTCAAAAGACTTGAATTCAAATTGCCAACATGATATGTCATCTTCTAATCTGATGTGACTGGAATGATAACATTTGCTTTGATGTGCAATGTAATCCAGTGTGACTGATCAGATGCAACCTGCCATAACACTGCAAAGGGCAATGCATCATGCTCAGAAATTAAAACCATCCTATTTTCTGGAAGTCGTAGTAAAAGGAATCTACCTGAATTTTACATATGATGGGATTTCTTCAAGAGCTTTTTAACCCAACAGTGACAACTGCCTTAGCTAAATTATTCATTTTCATTGTCTCTTGAGTCTGTCTCTAGTTATTGCTATAGCATCTGCATTTTGGCTATTTTTCTGTCAAGAAATAGGGAAATTTGAAAATGCTGCAGAATGTCTAACAATTGGATTTACATTGTATTAGAATATTCTGCTTGGAAAGAATGCAGTTTGCAGCTTTTAAACTCCCTGTCTCTCTAGCTGCTTGCAATAGTTGCTTCCATTATCAATGCAGAAAATACTTCTTTGTCGTCTGAGATGCAGCTCCAGGTGCAGGAGAAAGCAGCACCCAGCAGCACCAGAAATCAGCAGCTGTTTGTCTTTCCTCTCCCGTTATTTCAGATTAGAGCACTTTTGGGGAAGATTTTACAGAATCCAGTGTCTCCCCATGTGATCTCATGAGTTACTTGCAATCTGCAAGGCAAGTCTCATCCACACAATCAGGGGCAATTCTTTCTAGTCCTCTCAAAATGACAGAAAACTTTAATTCTAAAGCAATGGAGGGGTAGGTAAAAAGTATATGAGATGATTACCTGGGTGAAGGAGGTGGAGCAAAACAGAAAGGGATCATCTTACTCTCCAGTAAGACAGTCATAACCAATGAGTCTGCGACACATAATTTTTTTTCATAATTACATAAAATGCTGTTGGATTATAAGAATTTGCTGTAACAACAGATTTGCACTAAAGATCTGATGATATACATAACAGTAATATTCAATATTGCTCAAGATGCATTCAGCAGGCCAGGACATTGAACAGAAGGAAGTAATGCTGTGTAAGCATAGAGGTAAAGATGTGATACATTGATGTGTCCAGTCATCACATTTATCCACAGAAGTGAGCACCTCACACAAGAAGGACATTTCCTTCACTAATGCGTGGACACTTCATGTCAGCCCTGTTCTTGTTTTATTTTACTTAAGTCAAATAGACCATATCAAGCATGGTTTCTTCTTTATGAGTAGTAACAAAAAGTAGACAATCTGAAAGAGAAAATGGTGAGTTTTAAAAATAGATGATAATTGGAGACTTCTATTTCCATTACAAACTCAAATATTTAAATTTAATTCTTTTTTTTCTGACCAAAGAGCCTTAGAGAAATTTGCCAGTAGTTTTGCCAGGTCCAGTTTCCTTCTGCTCCATTGGGCATTCCCATTCAGGAAGGGGAGGGTAGATGTTGTATGAATACAACGTTCCTGTTCTTCCAGAGGCAAGAAGATGTTTAAAAAAGTATTTAAAGTATTACTTAGGCTTCTGATGCAATAGGAATTGCAACAGTATTTTCTGATGGGGGGTGGGATATGAAAAGGTAGGGAAAGTTATGGAGAAAATAATTTTCTGGTTTAAAGATTTTCATTAAATCCCTGAATAAAAACAATAATACTTACAAAGAAAAATCCAACCCCCAACCCTCACTTGATAAAGATAGTCACAGAATCATAGAACCATACAATGGTTTGGGTTGGAAGGGACATTAAAGACCATCTAGTTCCAACCCCCCTGCCATGGGCAGGGACACCCTCCACTAGACCATGTTGCCCAAAGCCCCATCCAACCTGGCCTTGAACACTTCCAGGGATGGGGCAGCCGCAGCTTCTCTGGGCAACCTGTTCCAGTGCCTCACTACCCTCACAGTACATTTTTTTCCCCTTATATCTAATCTAAATTTACCCTCCTTCAGCCTAAGGCCATTACCCCTCGTCCTATCACCATATACTTTTGCACACAGTCCCTCTCCAGATTTTTTGTAGGCCCCTTTAGGTATTGAAAGGCTGCTATAAGATCTCCCTGGAGCCTTCTCTTCTCCAGGCTGAACAACTGCTATTCTTTCAGCCTGTGTTCATAAGAGAGGTGCTCCAGCCCTCTGATCATCTTCATGGCCCTCCTCTGGGCTCACTCCAACAGGTCCAGGGGGCTCCAGAGCTGGACACAGTACTCCAGTTAGTGTCTCACAAGAGCAGAGTAGAGGGGCAGAATCACCTCCCTCGACCTGCTGGTCACGATTCTTTTGATACAGCCCAGGACACGGTTGGCTTTCTGGGCTGCAAGTGCACATTGCTGGGTCATGTTGAGCTTCTCATCCACCAACACCTCCAAGTCCTTCTCCTCAGGGCTGCCCTGACCCATGTGCAGAACCTGGCACTTGGCCTTGTTGAATTTCATGTGGTTCGCACAGGCCCACCTCTCAAGCCTGTCAAGGTCTCTTTGGATGGCATCCCTTCCCTCCAGCGTGTTGACCACACCACACAGCTTGGTGTCCTTGGCAAACTTGCTGAGAGTGCACTTGATCCCTGATGGGCTAGTAATTCTTCAGCTTTTTAGCATTAAGGGCATTATGTTGATATCAGACCACACTTAGAAAAGTAGTCTGATTTGGCAGCTCACTTCCCATAAAAATAATCTCTAAAAACAGTCCTCCTTTTGATTCAAGTTTCCAACATGATCTGTCATTTTCTAATTAGAGGTGACTAGAATGATAACACACAGACATTGACATGAAACAGGTTGCCATGATTGATCAGATGCCGTATGCAATAACACAGCACAGGGCGAAGCATTTCACTTGAAATTTTAACCTAAGCTGTTTTTCTGGAAAACTGCAATGAAAGAGAAAACCTATATCTCACCTTGCTGAATTGCTGAAGGTTTAAGGGCTATATTTTTTCTACCATCTTGTTGGCAGAGCCTGCTGATATGATAGGCACCCATCTACCTATACATCCAAGGAGGAAGTGACGTCCCTTTTTCCTAATATGTACTGAAAAGCAAATTACAAATTCGTTTCCCCAGATGCCCTTCCACAAAGTCATCCTTACACGTGTATCCTTGCTGGATGACACCCAAGCTGCTTTCCCCCTTCAATTCACTTGAATTTATCAATATTTATCCTGACCATGTTGTGCCTGCAATTCCAAGTGCAGTTGTAATGCTGTGATTGTCACTGGACCAAACAGCAGACATTGCAGTTGAACATAAGCATATGGAATGAGCGTATTCGCACTTCTGTATTGTACCCAGAATTTTGAATTGGCACTTTTGTTACCCCTAATACTATTAGCGTTAATGGAAAAATGCCAAAATGTCAAACCATTTTCTACAAAGACGTATTAATACCAGATGTCTAGGAATGGGGATTAAGAAGTTTACTCCATATTTCTTATTGGATTTCTGACAACTTTACCTTTCCATTTATATAGATCAGGAAAATTAAAATAACCCCACATACTTTGAGCCATTTCTGAAGATCTGGTAACATTTTGCTAAAAATATGTCTTTTAATTCACATCAATTTCTCCCCTCTTTTCCAGAGAAAGGCCCATGCCTTTTCATCTACTCTTTTGTATAGCAGGGAATGGGGAAAGCAGTCTACATGCCTTTTTTTTAATAAAATCTAAGAAGTCCATGCAGAATTCTGCACACTTTTCCCCAAAAATACATGTTTAGGACATTTCCCAAGGCCTGCAAAAGGCCTTTAAAAGATTCTAATTTTAATGTCTTTGCAGTGGATTACAAGCAATGCTATAAGAAGAGCAACTACAGGATTTGACTGAAAAGATAATTTCTGAAATAAAGAAAATACAGAGAAAATAGAGATAGGTAAAGTGTTCTGGAGTAGAAGAACTAGACCAAGTTTCAGCCTGGACTAAACTAAATCTAGAAGGCTGGATTGAGAAAACTGAGAAATGACAGGAGTGGAATGAAAGGATAATATTCTACTGCATGATTTCTTACACAGAGGTAAATGCCATGTTTGGAATAAACTTTTGGGTTTTTTTTAAACTATACATAATAAATACAAATTTAGTGGTTAGAAACAGTTTTGAATTGCTGTGGATTTGCTGAGCGTGAATTTAGAAAAGATACAATCCTAAAAAAAAAAAAATTATTTCAATTTAAAAGCAATATTGCATTTAAAAATCTATCAATTTAGATAAAGCAAAAAAAAAGTTTTAATTGGTTTTAATAGAAGACTAAAAATAAAACAAAATATGTGTTAATCCAAAACATTGTCTTCCATTTTTTTATTTGATCAATGAGAAGAAGCTGTTAGTTGTCTAACCTTACTCCTAAACACTGAAGCTCAGAAAGATAAAACAAGGGACAAAAACCAACTAGTTTTGCACTCTTTCACAAAATTACATACATTTATATTTCACAAGAATCACTGCCT
Source organism: Aramus guarauna (assembly GCA_013400195.1). Classification (NCBI taxonomy): domain Eukaryota; kingdom Metazoa; phylum Chordata; class Aves; order Gruiformes; family Aramidae; genus Aramus; species Aramus guarauna. The sequence goes on along the minus strand of VXBL01002500.1, from coordinate 785,712 downwards.
TCTAATAGTTCAAAGCACTGTTATAACTTTTCACTCTGCTGCAACTTGCTTCCCCTTAATGGCAAGGGGAATATTTTCTTTTTTTGCTCTAGTGATATTACAGAATCTAAAAGAAGAAAGGCAAAGAGAAAGAAGGATAGACTGAGAGAGAATGAAAATCCTGACAACTGTATAATAAACAAGAACATAGTAGAAACAAATGGTGCATTGTTGCACTGAAGTTGAAAATTCTTCTTTTTGAAACGTGTCAAAAATATCAGGTAGCTTATTAAGCAATACAGTAAGATTTGTATTTGTTTGCCTGGTTTGTACACTATTAACTACCTATTTTGTGAAGAACGGTGATGGAATTTAAATGCTAATAAAATCTTAGCTGAACTAACATAATCACAACAAAAGAGATTTGATATCAGTACATATAGCTGGAAATATAATAAGCAATAATACTAACATAAGGCACCATGGTGATAGGAACATTATATGAGTCTGTGCAGAATGAGGCTTTTCATCACAGCAGTGACCTGTTGGCAGAGAAGATGGGAAGAAAAGGACTTGTTCCTTTTTTGAGCTTCTTTATACTCTTCCTGCTCTTAAAGGAACAAATCTTTTCTAGAGGAGTGTAAAGGTGAGGCAATAGTAGATTGCTTTACATTTTTGCCCAGCTTACTTTTCTTTAAGAGGGATCATGTTCTAAAACAGGAGTCCATGACACACAGCAAAATGTTTTCCATCCTGTTTAGTAGCATATTACAGTACTTACACACACTATCCACTCTCTTTTAGAACATCAGGGTGGGTTTTTTTCTAGCCAAACATATTTCCTTACGCTTTGGTTATGACATGAAGTAATTTCAACCATTTCCAGTGGAGATGGAGGCAGCCAAACAGACAAGAGGCACACTTAATATAGCTTCAATAGCTGGCAGGAGGAAATTTTGTCACATACATGTTCCTGCAAATACCTATTTTATAAAAACAAAACAACAAAAAAAAGTTAGTTTGTTATAAATGATATATTTTTAAAGCCCATCATATTTTTATAATGCTGCTTATTTTAAACTCTTACCATATGTTCTGCAAGTGATGCAGGCATATGGTTCACATAACAATACCATATGTCTGATAATATTTTGCTGTATATTACAGCAATAACAAACATTTTTAATTTGTAGAGGGACTCAATTTAAACTATGTTTTCTCTTCATTTTTTCCATTTATAAATACTTCTGATGACATTTCTGAAGAAGCCTATAAATCCCCAAAACAGCTTAATATTTCAAACTAAAGATTTAGAGAGTACTGTATGACTAAACCCATGCATTCTACACTATGAAAAAAGACTACTGTCCTTTGATAAAACATAGAGAAAAATAAAATAAAATAAAATAAAATAAAATAAAATAAAATAAAATAAAATAAAATAAAATCATTCAAGTTATAATGTACTTAAGCAGATCTTCCTTTTTCAATACATTTTTGCCACTGTCTCACCCCAAATACTGAGTGTTTGAAATGTTTAGGAGTTCTTTCTTTCTTTTTTTCTATGATGCTCTAGTTCTCTATTGAATCAACAAGGAAATGAAAGACAAGCCACAAGCAAACCTGTATGAGACTCATCTTCTTTGAGACAAGATTGCATTTGAAGAGATGAAAAGAGAATAATTCTGTATCCTCCTTTTATTTGCTTGTGCTATTATACAGAGATCCTGGTCAGAGTCAAGTACCACCATGTTAGGCAATGCGTCCTATAGGATACTTACCCCCCATGAAAGGTGAAAGTAGGAAGAATGGTTTAAACTAAGTCCCTCAACATGAGCTCATGGAACGAGACAAAAACACAATGTCTCTTTTTACTTTGCAGAGTCTTACCTGATGGCCAAAGACCACAGCAAAAAGGTAGATAAATCTGACCTTATGCTTAGAGCAGAGAAGCCAGTGACTTTGGACAAGGACGTGTGACATGATTAGAAATAAGAAGAACAGCTGTGTCTGGAGGAGACTTTAACCATGGCAGATACAGGGAGGTTATTTTCCAAGCCAGAACAGATGAAGCCTTTGCAGAAAATGTAACTGGCTTGTGTGTATCTAGAAGGTGATGAAGTAAGAAGGATTCATAAGTTTGGAGATAAATAGAATGTCCAATGACTCCAACAGAGTCAGAAAATGGAAAAGTAACAGATAACACACTGAAAGACCTCAGTGACATGGACAGTCATGTGGCTGTCAGTAGTCACAGGTACCTGAGATACATGAGAAGATTAAAAAGGAAGGATCAAGAATTCTTTTTTTTTNAAATTAAAATTTTTTTTTTTTTTTTTTTTTTTTTTTGGCGGGGGGGGGTTTAAGATACTTACAAAGCATCCAGAAGAAAAATGTAAATAAACTGATGTTCACAGAAAAGAAGATGAACTACAGCTGCCAAGAGTCTGAAGAGTCCATCTCTTTCTGCTGTGGAAAATGTTACTCCCCCTGCTCTGGAGCTCAGATGCTCCAGTTATCTCCTACAGGAAGAAGACTTCTTATAGTCTCCTACTGTGATGATACAGCTCCTTGCCACTTCCTACTGAGCATGCTATTTACCAAGTGCCATGTACTTCCCCCAAATGAAAAGAACAACCTAGCTGTTATAAAAGCTGTACAATCTAGATTAAAATTACCCCCTCCCCCATAAACCCCCAACCTCCTGTAACTTCAAGAAAGAAGCTGCATATAAAAACAATGTTAGCCATTTCATTTACATGGACAAATTAAAAAAGACACAGCTAGGTGCATAGAGAAACTAAGTGTTGCTCTACTTACAGCTGCTTAATTACAGTCAAAGCAATTTCATGCCCCACCATCAAAAGGCAGGAGAATTTTGTAGCAGTGAAAAGAAAATTCCCTCTTTGCATAATACCTACTGCTTAGTCTACTTGTTAAGTAGAATCAAAGCAATGGAAAGCAAAATGGGTCCTTGATGCCTTGATTGTTTACATTAGCTGATAAATAACACTAATACCATCCAGTTCTTCAGGTTGGTGCTTAAACTGGTAATTGTCCCCTAGAAGCATCAGTATCAGTTTTGACATACAGCTATGCCTGCAGTCTGGGTAATTAACCAATCTGGTGACTGAAGAGTGATGGAGATCTGCTTTTAAATCTCTTTGAGGTCACTGTCGTTTCAGTAGAGGTCATAAACAAGATACAAAGGAGGAAGAAGAATTGAAATCTAGTGCCATGCTCCAAATATGTGGCAAATTTCAGTGAGAATAGGCTGGAAAACTATGACTTTTGTGTGGCAGAGAGTCACATGTATAATATGACTGTGGTGAAATTATGAGGTATTGTAAAGTGGTATTGTGGGAGAATTGTCAGTAATACCCTTTCAGCCAAACAAAATTTCTTTGTTTATAATGATTATTAAGGCACATCAACAATAGCATTTGTATTACCAGTGTGCTAGCTATAGTTAAGATTTTCTTGAATTTTAAGAAAGTAGGTAAAATGTGGATAAATATGGTTCCTGATCCAAATGACCTACACTCTAAGACAGCAGGCATCTCTTGCCACCAACCTGCATACAGAGTCCTTGATTTAAATGGGTTTGAATGGTAGTGGAGCCTAGTATAAGTCTTTATTTTCATGGCACTATCTTAACATTTCTGTCCGTATAATTTTTTATGTTTTAAATATCTACCAATTTCTGTTGTGTTTTTCACACTACATCCTGATATTGATGTAGTAACGAAAAGAAAATTTTCTGTCTTGAGAAAGACCAGGGTGCATTATGTGCCACAGGCAATAACCATAGCCAGGAAATAATCTAACAAATAACAAGACAAGACCAAAGCCGGTTCTCCCTTAGATAGATTTGTTACATTTAGAAAAATTAAAGCACAGCTCAGAAGTTCACAAAAATATTGTAATGAATGCAATGTTTCTGAAGGAAGTATAACTGAACTCCTTAGTTTAAAACTCAGTTTAATTGGATACACTGTATCACAAGTAGATGAATAGCTTATGTGGTAAACAAATATATTCTTTTTTCCTTCACTTCCTTGAAAGACAGCTTAGATCATATTTCTCCCTTTCCTAGGCAGTTTTTATTCTTGGCCAGAAGTCAAAACCTCCTATCTCTCAGTCTTCACGTTGAGATAAGATGGGAAAATTGATATTCTAGCATTTCCTCGCATTTTCTCTGACCAGGAATTTCTACATGGCCCTCTTGTTAAGGGAAAACTTCAATTTTTCTTCTCTTCTTCAAAGGCTGATCACTTTCAGTAGGCTTTCTGGTCTCTAGATAGGACTGAATTCACATTCTTTCTACCCTGAGGCACAGTGTACATGTCAGATTTCGAATCAGCACCTATTATATTCCAAAGAAATGGGTACAATTAGCTCACTGAAGTAGTTTAAGAAATGTTGGAAATTAGTTCCTTCCCATAATCTTAACTAAATTTTCAAGTTTAACTCATGCTTGTTCTGAAGGATAGTTGAAAGTTTGTGATTTTTTTCATGTCAGGACTGAACACGTTACATATATATTCTAAAAAAATAGTGCTGAAAAACCTGTTCCTGTGTCAATCACTCTGAAAGAAGTTTTGTTTAAAACTTACTAGAATGAACAAGAGAAGTCAGAAAGGTCCTTGACTTTCTGAAATACTCATGGAAGTTATACAAAAGTAACCTGGCTTAAAAACATATACAGAAAGCAATACTAACGCGGTGTTTGTTTTTATACTATATTGACAACTGTTGTGTAAGGCTACACGACCTTTTCAGTGCTACATAACACAGAGGAATCAGTGAACTTACCTTAGAAAAGGGGTTCTGAAGCATAAGGGAGAGGAATAAACACATATGAGAGAACCTATTTAATTCCTAGACGTCATGATTATTTACCCACTTGTAAGAGAGATGCTATTCTCTGACCTTTTCATTAATGTTATTTTTCTAATCAACACCATAAAAATGACTGGTAGAATCCTTATCCAGGTAATTTTTTTATTAACTTCATTTCCTTTTCCTCAAGTAATGAGTCCAGGTTGAAGACCAAGGAGTTCAGATTATGTTGTTAAAAGATGGCTTTGATCTCGAGAGACAGACTATTTAGTCATTGTCTGATTCATTAGCAGCAGTATTTTCATTCTGATATCCTACTCTGATGTAGTAGTAAATCTTGCAAGGTTAACTTTTAAATGCTCAGTAATAGAGTGTCATCAGTTTTCAGTAACAGTCTGAAGCTCACATGTTTAGTAATGACTTTTGCCATTTTAGTATTAATTTTATATGTCTTCATAGATAATTAAAGTACCTGGTTACTAAACTGATTTAGCATAACTTTGCTGATCTTTAGTGATACAGCCTGCTTGGTTTTGTATGCATTCATGTTGAAAACAGTTTTCAGTGGCAGGAGATGATTAATCATTAAGCTCAGGCTTTAATGTAGCAACAGTATATGGAAACTTTCCCCAAAGATGCAATTTAAAAGCCAGAGAATTGATCCAAAGTCACTAAAAGGAACACAAACACCGCTCCACTTGCTGTTCAGGTTCCTGCTGTGCTGCTGTCTCCAACGGAGGACCCGGCTTGCTCTGAAAGTGCTTTGGCTCGAATGGTTGAACTTTGTGAGCAACCGTGCTGGTGTGCAGTGATCAACATTGAAGCTGCTTGGCCTTGAAGCAAACATCCAGGAGAAATGGAAGTGTTTCACTACAAATGTGGAGAACTGGTATTATTTCAGGGATCCTTTGCAACAAGGCATTTGATTGGATCACTTTGTTGTTGATCTACTTTCTGTAGCTTCTGTAGGAGTCTCTGTCTTTTAGTTTGTCATACCAAAAGCTGTTGAGCTTCCTGCTACAGAAGTTTATGCATGATTGTACCTTTTGTTGGTCCAAGTGATGTTCCTGTTGGTCATAAGCTCTATATTCTCTGAGGTTGCTGGTAGTCATTTGTAATAACAGCAATAAGATTTCCTTTCAGCAAAGGATTTCCCCAGCTCTGCAGAGGAACCTGTAATTCATGCAGAAGAACAATCTCTTGTGTATAATACAATATTGATGACATGAAGATCGTGGACTCCAGATTCTGGCTACTGCCCTTTACATTACTATTTCCCATCATAAGTAAATGCTGTAGTCATTTCTGCGACATATTTCACCCCTGTCTCCTTAACATTTACAAACTGCAAGTGAAGGACCAAATTTGGGGTAGGGGAAAGAGCACAAGGGTATGCTGAACTTATTTCTTATGCGTTTGGGAATACTACTCTCTAAGATGTGCCTTCCTCAGTGATGTTTCTGCTGACTATATCTTTCCTACAACATGGACTTTTTTGATGGTTGACCTTTGTTGGTTGTTTTTTGTTTGCTTGTTTGTTTGTTTAATTCAGTTGAAGTTACTGTAAAACATGACTTAAAGGGATATTTATGGTTTTAAACTATTGTGGTGGGTAGACCATGGCTGGCTGTCAGACATCCATCCAGTTGCTCTCTCATCACCTCCATCCCCTCTAGGACAGATTGAAAAAACTTGTGGGTGGAGATAAAGACAGGGACACTGCTTACCAGTTACCATCACAGGCAAAACAGACTTTATTTGGAGAAAATTAATTTAATTTATTGTCAAATAAAAATAGAGTAGGATGGCGAGCAACAAAGACAAAACTGGAAACTCCTTCCCCCAAACTCTCCCTTCTTCCCAAGTTCAAATTCATTCCTTCATTCCTGACCTCCTACCTTCTCCCTCCCCAGGTAGCTCAGGGAGGATGGGGAGTTGGGGTTTGTGGTCAGTTCATAGCACTTTGGCTCTGCTGCTTCTTCCTTCTCACACTTTGCTGCTGCTCCAGCATGCAGTCTCTCCCATTGGATACAGTCTTTCATGAACTGCTCCATTGTAGGTGCTTCCTTTGGGTTGCAGTTCTTCAAGAAATGTTCCAAAGTGGGTCGTCTCCACAGGGTACAGTCCATCAGGAACAGACTGCTCCCGCGTGGGTCCCCTACAGGCCATGGTTCCTGCCAGGAGCCTGCTCCAGTGTGGGCTCTCCATAGGCCACAGCTTCCTTCAGGGCACATCCACTTGTTCCATCATGGCGTCCTCCATGGGCTGCAGTGCGGATATCTGCTTCACTGGGGTCATCCAGGGGATACAGGGGAACAACCTGCTTCTCCATGATCTTCTCCCCATGCTGCAAGAGAATCCCTGCTCTGGCACCCAGAGCACGTCCTCCCCCTCCTTCTTCACTGACCATGATATCTGCAGAGTTGTTTCTCTCATATTTTTCTCTCTCTCTGCCCAGTGTTTTTTACCCTTTCTTAAACATGCTGTCACACAGACACCACCAGCGTGTGCCCTGCAGTGGACTGCTTTTTGAGCTGGCTGGAATGGGCTGTGTCCAGCACAGGGCAGCCCCGGCCTCTTCTCACAGGGGTCACCACTGCAGCTCTCCCTCGCTACCAAAACCTTGCCATGTAAACCCAAAAACCCCTGGTTTTGGGTTTCACAGAAATTTCAAAATAGTATAACTAAGTGATAAATCTGAAAATGGTCATCCTATGATCATTCAAATTACACAGGAAGCCAAAATATGTTCAAATGTATGGACAATGTACTTACAATTAGCCTTTTCTTTCCCCTCTATCCTGTTAAACCTCTTTTTTCTACAATTCACTTCTAAACTAACCTTCATGAATACCTTTATAATTCACTCAGTTCCTTCAGAAAATTCAAATATTCTTTGGTTTTCATAACAATTCTGTTAAATTTAGGTTTTTAGTCTGAATTTGGCCTTATCCTTTAGATATTGACATTCAAAGTATTTTAGTGCCAACAATTTCATGAATAGTTTTGCTTGATGATGGCTTAAAAGTGTATTTCTGCTTATAAAACTGATTATTTAGACTTTCTTCCTAATGACATATTAAGAAATAAAAAAATCACTATGCTATATCCAATGACTACCTATGAGAGTTCAGTGATAAACTTATTTTCAACATTATATTTTGATTCCTGTCAACTTTTATAAAAATATAGCTCCATAAGAACATTGACAAAATATGGTTTATTTGCTGAAATTGTAGATGGAATTTTATTACCTTTTGAAATATAAACCAGCAGGGAAAGTATCATGCTGACACTTTTTTTCAGTCAGTTAGGAAACATGTGTCTTAAAACAACAGAAATTTCAAAAGCAATATAACTGCAAAATCAAGAATCAGAAAAACTATATTTTTCATACTTTCCGGTTTTATACATAAGTCTTCTAAAGAGGAGTGTTTTATATACTGCAATCTGTACAGTTTGGAGCTGCTCCTTAGTTAGGATCACAACAAATTTTGCATGTGACTCATCCTCTCAATTCCAAAAATAAATCTTCCTTTTTCCTGCAATTTTGCATAATTGGTCTCTGATAAGAGTAAAAGAATTATGCAAACATTTGATATGCATTAAGGCAGCTGTTTGAGACATATGTGATTTCAAAAAATGACTTGTATTTCACTTTTGAAAGAGTAGCACATCTTTGTCATGACATTTTTAAAGGAAGGCTGAGCCTAGAAGCTCAGAACTTACTGTATTTGAAAGAAATTATGTAAAATTGGGTCCTGATACACTGCATGTTGAAAAAGACAGAAATATTTTGTAGCATGAGTTTTGGATTAATCCAGATCTAAGTAGTTATCCTGAACTTTATAGATGTACATCTATAAAAGTAACGTGTCCTCAGTCATACATAAAGCTATTACAAAAGCGTAGCTGCTATGAGAAACATAGATTTCCATCAAAACAGAAACAAAGACGTCCATCAAAATTTTAAAGGATTCCACAGAAAATAAATTTCAGTGCCAGGCCTAAATAAAAAATTATCCTTTCTTAAGGGCTTATAATATTACAATGGGAGAAAATGCTTAATTTTGAAACTGCATTTTACTTGTATAGTCTCTCCAATTTAATTTAAAATGTTAAAAAAACCAACAATAACACCAAATGTTTTGTTTCCTTTGATCCATTACATGTATTTATTCATTGTTTGGGCCAACAAACCAAAAAATCAATCTTTTGCACAGCTCTAGTTAATATAATATGCCTGCCCTGACCTTCCAAGGAAGCTGTGTATAAACAGGAAATACAAATTCAATTTATAACCACAATGATGAGATGAAAGAAGGCAATTCTTTAAAATGAACCTGAATAATTGTTCCCTGACCTCTTCTCACACTTCATACAACAGAAACAGATAAAAAGCAACTTGTCTGATTGCTTATTGCTGAACTGAGTGTGGATACAGAAGCAATCAGTAAAAAGCTGCTCCTCAGTTTCAGCATTTCTGTAGTATTTGAATTGAAATACATGTCTGAATTTTCAGTAATGTATACACTTGAAGAATTAAAGAGTTTGTGTCATATAAGGAAGGCACACTTTATTAAAGCTTCCCAGAAACATTAGGATTTTTCTTAAAATTGTTGTCTTTCCGACATATACCATAACTCAGACAGACTATACTACGTATCAGATAAAACACGTGAAGACAGATGAACTACACTGTAGCATTTTAGGGGTTCCAAGGATATGCATTTATAAGTGAGGAAATGCCAGTATTACATACAACCTTAACTGCTCATGAGTACCCCTCTTATTCGTTTTTGTACACTTTTTAGCTTCCTGATTACACAACTGTGTTTTAAGATTCCTCTTTCATTTTCTGCACAGGATGCATAGCTCTCATTTAATAATATGTGATGCTATGCTTTGCTTCTTTAGCTTTTTGAAGTGTCTATCTTTAGTCCTTATTTACTGGAGCCAATTCAAAGTCAGAAGACAGATTTATTAATTTCTGTGGGAACTTTTCTGTTGCAATCAGAAAAGTATTACTAGAACTCTTCACAAGTATTATTCAATTATTGAATTTATGTTCACAACGCTCCCCTGAAATAAGAGAAATATTATTATGTCCATTTTACAGATGCAGAAATGAGTTGTAGGGACATTTGGTAGCCAGAAAAACATATTTAGATGCCTAGTTGTTAGAACCTGATTTTCCAGTACAGATATCGTGTTATGTTCAAATTACAACTGTTGTATCATGGAGTCTTTACATTTATATAAATGTGGCTGTAGGGTTCTCAGAAACTGGGAAAAGACAGGAAATGAAAAATCACTTTGTTGCATGATGTTAGCTTTCACTTTTAGCACAGCAGAATCTATCAGAAGTTAGTAAAAATAATGAGCCCAGCTGCAAATTCTAGCTCAGGTTTTTCTTAACCCATAGATTCCTAGAAAGTAAAATGTCATCCCATTTCTCTCCAATGGCAGCCAAATCTTTGTAATTTTCCAGCTTCTTGTACTCTCTCCAAATAACTACTACTGACCACGTTCAGAGATGAAATGTGGATTAACTCATTTTAGCCATTCTTGGCTGTCCTTTGAGCTGACAGAAGTAATTGGTTGTCTTCTCCTGTGATCTTCACTAGCGTCCTGTGCAGAAAGAAACAGGATATCCTGCCACTGGTTTTCATAACAGTTCTGACTGAAAAACAAAGGTGTGATTCAGAAACAGTTTTCTTCTGGTCTTGTAAGGAAAGTAAGCTCTAACAAAAATAGATTTTTTGCTCTATTCTTCCAATTATAATATCACCAACTTAGTCTCTTGTTAACCGCCATTGCTGACTTCTGCTTCTTTGTACTATGCCAACTCTTCCTGCTTATGCATTCCCAGGCCCCCAGCCGAGATGTTCATCCCATGTATAGTACCAGCAGACCCTCAGCTCCTTTCTCCAGAATTTCCTGTCCCTGTTCCAATATTTTCCCCAGTCTCCGTGTTCACAAGTTCTTCCTTTCTGTTCCTGTAGCCTCAGTACATCTCTTCCCTTGCTTCTAATTGCTTTGTTCCTTCAGTCTTGTCTGTTCCTCCAGTTGTTCCCCAGTTCCTCTCACCCCTGCTCGCTTCCAGTTACCCCAGTGTCTGCATCCCTCATGGGAGTCTCAGGCCACTATTACTATGCAGGTTCCTCACCCAGTCAGGGAATACCCAGTGGTGTTCAGCACTGAGCTGGGTGCCCTTTCTAGCACCAGGCTGAGGCAAGCTTAGCATGAAAAAAAAAAAAAAAAGTCCTCAGAGAACTGTGAAAGATCCCACTATCAAATCTCTGCAAATGATACTTTTCTGTTTAATCTTATAGCTCATAGACAAGTTCAGACAGATTTCACTGTGACAGAAAAGGCACATATGCAATATTTCCCCAATTTTCAAGTTCAAAGCATGAGTTTAGTTAAAGATCGCCAAAGAAAAGGTCAGGGTTTTTTGGTTTGGTTTGGTTTTTTGGGTTTGTTTTTTTGTTTGTTTGTTGTTTTTTTTTTAGTGTGGGCCAGCCAACAGATTTTTTTTTTTACTGATATCATTCTTGGAAAGAGCTAAACCACTTTGCCTGGCAAAATCCAAACAAATTCACTTTGCAACAGGCACTCAGCATGAGAAATTCCAGTCTGACTGGTTAGCTTGGCAAAGTCTTAAGTGCCTGAACACAAAATCTTGTAGTAGGAGGCATTGGCTCCTTAATGACATACAGTCTTAAAGAGTGTGAGGGGAATAGACTCTCCTTCATCTCTTTGATTTCATTCATTTGTCCTCTAAATCTTCTGCTATTCTGATCTGCTGTTTCAAATTACACGTTTTCTCTTTCCTTGAAGAAATTGCCAGAGTCTAAAGAAGAGAAAATGTTGAATATATATTGGAACATATGTTGAATTCTGAATGAGTTTTGTTTTTTCCATTTTCAACCCAATTTTCTCATACAGACTAGTGGGCAGCCCATACAAAGAAGCTTAGATTTCACTTACTGAAGCATAATTTGACAAATGTTTATAAATTCTGCTAGGATTTTCCTTTTGTTTATATTGAGAAAGGGAAATATAATTTCCCTTTTCATCTCTCTTCCCCCTTCTTTTTAAAAATCCTCTCTATAACTATTCAAATTGACAAATATATTTAACAGTGGTAGATAAAAATCTGCTGTTTATACTTCTCTATTATATGTTCTAGGTGTTGAAACTAACCTATATTTGTATCTCTAGTAAAAGACATTACTCTCCCATATGTGAATATGCAATTCTTGACTTTTCAGATAGTTCTTACTTATTACGCTCCTGAGTTTCTAAATCCACATTTGCATTTGGCATTCAGGGCCTATTTATTATATATAGTGCAGTCACATGCCATATTCCCACAAGATTCAGAAAAGGAAACATGGTGCACATGGTTGCATATAGATAGCAGAAGGATGCTTCTCCTTAGAAAGTCCCTGACTCTGCAGCTGAGGAATCTGAACACTGCCCACTCTCTCCCCAGCTCGAACAGCTGCACCTCCAAAACATGTAAGATACCTGTTGCAATATCCTGCCCGATCTGTTCCAAAGCATGTGGGTGGAAGCTTTTAATTGAGCTTAAAACTGAATATGAAAAAGCTCAGAACAGAGTCACCTTCTAATAAGAGGCCTGACAAATGCCTAGAAAGACAGCAGTGTCAGACTAGAAAATATATTTGCTTCTTGATGAAGTCCAGAATAGACTTCTCTTCTGTCGAACTTACCTACAATATAATATACTGAAGAATAGATTTCTGTCATATGACTTCCCCATCACACAACTATTACAAAAAGCACAAGCTGCTCATGGCAGCTTAGCAAATTTCTTTTAGAAGATTCACCTTTCAAATATGTCATGGAAATATAAATGAAAATAATTCCTGCAAATTAATAAGAATCAAGAGATCTCCCTGGTAATGGTTGTAGGAAACCCTTAAAACAGTCTTTGGGGGCAAAATAATTGCCTTCACTTCAAGCTGAAGAAGTAACGGCCAGAGAAAGTTTAAATTCCTCCAGACTATTCTTGAACATGCTAAAATAAAACAGTGAAAGACTTGGCAAGAAGTTTGTTGAAACCTCTAGAAAGGAAGAGGCCTTCATTAAGTGCTTGATGAAAAAGCAAAGTAGTAAAACTGTAAATGTTATGACTGCCTGTCTAGAAAAAGAGATGTGGTTTCAGTTCAGAAAACATCAGTTTACAAAAAACAGTAGCCTATATTTTAAGATCAAAACACATATAAATAAAATAGAAATAAGCATAATATTGCATATACTTTAGCAATAGTTTAAAAATAAGCTGAAAGAAACCAGATGCTAATGACAGAACTACACTGCTGATTTTTTTTATGAGTAACCATTTTCAGAAGTGTTTGGATGCGCTCATAGTACCCTTGGAAGCAAAGGAACCCACAGGTGCTATTAAATCCCTCAGAAGACCCAAGATGCTTCAGTTTGATTAGCCTGGGGTGTCAGTTTTGACGAACCTTCTTTGGAAATATACATTTTGAAAATGCATGCCCTAAACCCAGGGATTGTACACATATTCTGTATATGAGAAAAGACTGCTGACAACACAAACTCATTTTAGTACTCTTGAAAGATCTTCTGAAGCCTTAAACAAGTTATATCTTGAAATGGACTCCGTCCTATACTGTGACAGTCATACATGCATTGCAGAACCTCGAGATAAATGTTCTCACCAAATGCACTACCACAGGCTTGCTTGTCCATTACAACCTTATCTCAAATTTACAATTGTAAGAAGTGACCTTACTGGGAAAATTAATAAATTATTTCTTCCATATTCTCTTTTTTCTCTCCTTCCTACATGTACTTTTAGCACAGTCTTTAAAAAGAACTGTCCATTAATAACTGTTCATAAGTGTTTATAAAGCAAATTCTGATTTAAATGTGGTTAGATTACCATGACTGTCAAAGCTATCAGAGAGCTATCAGTTAGTAACTTATCTTTGAGTGAAAAAACAAGATTAAATTTGGCAGTGCCAAAATAAGATGTTTGGCAGAGTATTATACGGTAAAGATAAATTTTGAAAGTTTTTCCTAGAAAGCAAAGTAATAAAACAATTGACTTAATTGGAATGAAAAATGGTAATTAAGGTGATTGTACTGGTATAAATCAATTAATATCATCAGTGTTTAAACATACAATAGCAGTGGTTATGTGCTGGAGTTATTTCAGACTTCTGTGGCATACATATGTTTACATCTGTAATGAGAGCTTGCAGATATTTATTACCTTATGAACCTTATTATCAAACCCAAATGGGACCCAGATGTCTTCCATTTTCCTGAACAGTTTTTAATTGTCTTGTAGAAGAAAAAAAAAAAAAAAAAGCAACCCTGTCTCAATTTTCCTCTAGCAGTTTTGTAAACAATTCAGTGAGAAAAATGAGTTTAACTGTTTTATAAACAGCCTGTTTCAGGAGTAGCAGTATTTAAAAGAAGCAATAGACAAAGAGAGGCAAACACAAGAATCTGCTGGGGTGATATAGACAACATATTCTCTGTAAGTCCTTGGCCAAGTTAGACACAGATAGCAGTGAATGTGAAAGTGAAAACAATCTTGACGAGATAGATAAAGAGAGGCAAGTGTCTGTTTCAAATGAAAGGGTCTTCATCAGAGGGATGTCAGCTGGAACAGGAACAGAATCCATCAACTCGGAACCTGATGATCAAGATTGAGAAAGGCAGTTTCTGTTTGTTCAATTATACTCACCATTGGACTTCTTCAGGATTTCTTTTGTATTGCCTAAAATTGGGAAGTCTATATTAACCTTCATAGTATAAGGCTTTGTCTGGAAAGTAGGATGGTCAAAGAAGCTACTTGATAATCTGTTGGTAGAAATAAAAGTTAGGAGAAATCATTCAGGGAGATGTAAGGTCACATGTTGTTGCTGACACAGTCTGAATAACAATTACTGCCCACAAAGGGAGGAAAAGTCAAATATCCTATTTTGATTCAGAATGCAGAGGTTAATCCAACATATATTTCTTATATTTATATAGATACAAAAAGAATCTGAAATCCCACATTGGGACCCCAGCTTTTTTCTTCAAAAATCTTCCTGTACACAACAAAGCAGTGTCATTTGTACTTTGGGGTCCCCATTCCTTGGAAATTTTTAAATCTCTTGCCATATCTAGCAGTTTGCTCTTCAAAAGTCTGTCTTAGAACCATGTTGTTTTCTCAGGCCCATAGATGAACTGCTGAAGTTATAACAGAATATACCACCTGTAGATGTCTGTTTAGGACAGACCTAGGTTGGGGACAAACAACTCAAAGCCATCTTTCTAGTTTAAGTACAGGAAACCAGACTCCTCATCTAGCCACTTATATTGCCCATCCTTCTGCACTCTGAAAGTCCATTCTAAGATAGCAACTGGTGCAAGCAATAGTTAGAAAATCTATTATTTAATCAGTTAATCATGTATAAAGCTGAATCTTTCACAGGCTTACTAGAAACTAGAGTAAGGTAGAGTGGATGTGAATCTTTCTGTTTTACGGGAAAAAAAAATCTGAGATGTTAGAGGGGGCACAAAAAAACCCTCTCATATGACAAAATTTTACACTGAAAATTTCATACCTGTCCTGGTTTTGGCTGAGATAATTTTCTTTTTAGTGACTGGTATTGTGCTGTGGTTTGGATTTAGGATGAGAATAATGTTGATAACACACTGATGTTTTTAGTTGTTGCTAAGTAGTTGTAGTGCTTACGCTAAGTTAAGGACTTTTCAGCTTCTCATGCCCTGCCAGGTGCACAAGAAGCTGGGAGAGCACAGCCAGGACAGCTGGCCCAGCCTGGCCAAAGGGATATTCCCTCCATATAGCGTCATGCTCGGATATAACTGGGGAAGTTAGCTGGGAGGCAGGATCACTGCTCGGAAACAGACTGGGCATTGGAGTTGTTTTCCGCATGTGGTGCATCACTTGGTTGTTTATCATCATCATCATCATCATCATCATCATCATCATCATCAACTTCCTTTGTTATCCTGTTGAACTGTCTTTATCTCAACCCAGAAGTCTTTTTCCACGCCCCTCCTCATCCCCTTGTGAGGGCAGGGGTGAGTGAGTGGCTGTGTGCTGCCTAGTTACCAGCTGGGGTTAAACCATGACACCCTTGTTACTAAATTCTGGCATATTGCTATTTAAAAATTGTGATCTTTTAATTTTCTTTATTCATCAAGTTTAATGTTTGAGATTTGTGAGCTCTAAAAAGCTGTCATGATCCTCCTTATATTTGGCAGAAGAAAAATTGCTTAATGAGTTTTGCTTTATCTGTATGTGAGATAAAGTTGTCATCATGTTCTCATTAGGTATCTTTGTACATCATAGAGAAAATTCAGAGGATATGAAATTAGTGTTAATATTTCTTTTCAGGAGCAGCTTGCTTAGCAATGTTCGTAAATAAAGAATCTAGTTCTTAATCATGGATAACCAGCATTTGCAGTTTATTTAGAGCTAGTGCTCTCAAATCTTGGGTGTCTTATGTTGAAGGAAAAAAAATATTTTCCAGTTATTTCCTTTCTTTTCTTTTTTGTCCATAACTCCACAGTTTTAACCATTTTACTTGCCAACAATACAGTACATAATCTCCAGTTCCTTTGCAATATCAGATACAAACATATTACTCACCTGAGTGCATCATGTATGGGAAAAAGGCTGTGTGGATATGCAGTGAGGGAAACTATACGGAATTTTGAATCGGACCTGTACTGCAGTTTGGTGGTACAACATCTGAGAGATGCAGCAAGCTAAGTTAAATAAACTGTGTTTCTGACTAATCCCTGCTAAATCAAGGGACTACCGTGCACCCCCAGTAGGCAACTTCATTATCATGCAGTGGGAGAAAACAGATACTGGTTAGCCATCAGGTGTATTCTGGACAAGAAATGGATTTATCAAGGAAATAAGCATGCCCTTCTGTCAGACCCTGACTTTGGAGCCCTACTTACTGTACTCTCAATCTGATACCAACAAGTTATGTACTCGTGGCTGCCATGCAGTGGCCCAGCTCTTCCAAAGTTGGAAACAAGTTGCAGTGATGCATAGTGGCAAAGAACAAGGTATCTCCCATTTCTCCTCTTCCCCATTCCACCCCATGACGTGATAGGAACATCACATGATTGTAAGAGGTGTGATCTAGTTTAGGAGGAAAAAGTTTCTTCTTTCAGCTAAAGTGAGGTTAGAACAAAGAAGAGATGAGTGCAGCTTCACATTTTTAATACTATTAGATATCTGTCAAAAATATACATATATTAGAAATCCACTTACCATCTTAATATATTTGACATGTTTCATTTCTATATTTCATTCAACATGGACAAGCAGGCTGTCTGTATAGAACCCCTCTTGCTATTGTGTGCATGCGACAATCCTGCAGCTGAGTACTTAAATGAACTGATATGAGAGTTTAAGTAAAAATAAGTATTTTCTATTCTCCTGACTGTACAATGTGCTTTCTTCCTCTTCGAATGCCCTTTTCATTTTTCTTTCATACTTTTCAATAATGTATGTAAATACTTGATTATCAACCTGATGTGAAAACATGATTACCAGTTAATTCCCAGACTGTACTTCTTGGCCATCCATACAGAAGTTGAGTAGCCGTCTGCATCCTAAAAAAAAGCCTACAATATCTCTATATACATTTTCTTTGCTCCTAACGGGGGCTAACCTTGTTTGTTTGGGTTTTTTTTTAAGTCCAGCTTTTGGGGGGACTGTTTCATGTAAATGGTTTGATGAAATCTTAAATATCCATTTCTCACAGAATTGCTTAAATGCTGCCTGTCATAAAAGCAATCGCAAGGAGAGAAGAAAAAAATGGGGCAGTTCTAGAGACATCCTAATGATATCAGTCTGCTATGATAATGCAGTTGTGTGTAAAGATACATATTTATCTGCTGCTTGTAGATTGAACTGCATTGTCTTGCCTAGATGCATTGCCTGTGGTCTTCATTTGTATACTGCTTTTGTCACATGAATCAATCATTGTTATACATGCTTTCTTTGAATGAAAAAAAAAATTCACACATTATTCCAGGTATGAATAGACAAATAGACAAATGTTGTTATAGATTTAAGAAGAGTAGAGGTACTGCAATGAACAATTAGGAAAAGAAAAGTATAAGCAGGAAAAAGAAGATTAATCTTTTCCCAAGAAAAGAAAGCATTCATAATGGATTTCCCAAACATATTCCCTCTTAAAAGGGTCAAGTTATATCTTGAAGCACATTCACAGAGCCATCAGAGACTTGGAAAAGTACGATCCGCACAGCTGAAAGGGAATTTTCTTTTTTTCCCCCAAATTAGGCCTTAAGAACCAATGGTATTTCTGAGGAAGGGGGACAGCTCAGAATAAGCATATTCATAAAGGAAGGATGTGAGGATCTCATTAGTTATCTTCCTTAGTACTGTTGTCACTTAATAGGAAAAGCAGCATACAGGGCATAATCCTGCCATTTTTTATTACAGACAAATTCCCTGATGCAAACAATCGCTGTTTCATTAATTAATAGTTTCCATTTAAGGAGAGAGATTAAATATTTCTGGAAGAATGAATTTCAGTACGTATTTCAATCATGTAGACTACTTACCTTTGACCATTTCTAGATAAAAAAAGGTATATTGGATAAGACAGTTTCACACTAGTCATATCCCAGTTTCTTTGTCTTTTTCTTAGGCACTGAAATTTAAATAAAAACTTACCATTTAAATTAGAACTGTTCCCTCCTCCTCCCCCTTATTTCTTCCTTTCAGTTCTCAATTTTGACTGGAATGCTCCAAGAGCAGCACTTAAACTAATTGCAATTTTTGCTTTTGCTTCACCCATCCTTTTCACTTCACCACTTTGTATCTTCACATAAAAGGAAGGGTGACCTGCTTCTTCTGAAGGTGATGCTAATGCAGTTCAATAAATGGCAGAGAGAACAGGGTGACCTGAAATGGTGCAAGCCATATCAGAAAGGCATTTCATTTTTTTCTATTATGAAAACGAGATTTGCCTTTAAGTGTGTTTATTGAGCTGCAGCAACATAATGTAAAGTAACATAGACTTATGCAAGATGACCTCATTCATCATCCTGGGGTCAGCTAAAGATGTTGGATGCATTCTGAGCACTGGTTAAAGAAACACAATTTTTCATGGAAGAAATTTCTTAATCCCTTTGGGATTGACCCTTTAAACTACAGCATACTGCCGAAGGAAGAGCAGAGCCTTTATGTTAGCTCTCAGCACTAAGCATTTGCACAGCACCTGTGCAGAGAGACAGTTGTAGCTTGAAGAAATGTCTACACCTGCTCTGCTCTCATCACTGGTAAAGAGGAAGAAAAGTGGGCATCGCAGCAGGCAGAAGAGGTGTTTCACCAGGCTTTGGATCGGGCCTGTAAATTTTGACCAGAGCACAGCTGCCTGGCTGCAATTCACTACACGCAAACAATTCGAATGGACAGTATTTTTAGGTTTTTAGTTACTTCTCCTGCTAGCCAAAATTATTCAAATGTGTTTAAGAACTGTGTTTAGAAGGAATTGATGGGGGGGTAGACAAGACAGCCAGCCGCTAACACGGAAATGTGCCTACGGGTTCAGAGCAAACAGTGCCTCTCACAACTGCTCCATGCCTCCGACCATATGCTGTTCATCTGTTCATCTCCCCAACCATTCATTTGGACTAGGATGTTGAACTGTGCCAAATAAGCTTCACAGGGAGTTTTCCCTCAAAGATACAGGGGTGGAGGGTTGTATTATCTGAGCTGAGCCAATCTGACCTCTCCCCTCCAGGCATTTTTTGAGTAAAAACAAGATGGAAAACTTCAGCAAACATTCTGCCTCAGTCACCATCTCATCTGGTCCAATCCCTCACCCAGGCAGTTGCCCTCTATAGTCCCTTTAATTTTCTTCTCAAGGCTATTGTTTAACTGCCCAAACCCCTGAGTGCCCATTTCTGTTAGCAAATTTCAAATTAGACAAAGTTTTCCTGGTCTCCTCTACTCCTGGAAAACCTGTTGATCTAAGGCAGACAGCTCATGGCTCCCCTCCGCTTTATCAGGCTAGTCACAGTTTTGTAGTTGCTACTCAGACAAAGATATCATTTCTAACAATAGTTCATCGTCAATTCTTTTTGGAAAGTTTCCAGATGTTGCTTTAATTCACTTTGTGAAGTCTCTTGGCTCGGTTTTAAGTCTTGTTTTAATTCCTTTTGGTCTTATATCAATTCCTTTTGGCTATTTTTATATCTATGACTATCTCCATTATTTATTGCATATTGATTTGACAGCAATATGGACACACAATCTGCTTCGTTGGAAAAATGGATCTCACTGTTAACACCAGTTTCATCGCTTCCTGTCCCAAGAAACTGAATATTTTTGATCTAATGGATTGTCTTTCTTAGCTGGGAAAATTGATTCTGTTAGTGAAGTATGTCTTTGATGAAGTCTTAATAGAACAAAGAGTGAAAAGAGTTTTGTTCCCTTAAACACTGAAGGTACAAAAACTGGGAGGCGTTTCTTCGATCTAAAGATCACTTTCTTTTTTCCCTTGGTCCAGTACCCCAACCCAACTCCTCTTCTGTCTCCCTCCCTCCCCCTCGGGCCCAGCTCAGCACTGAGGGCGATGGCTCTGGGAAAGCAGGACGCAGGCCGCAGGGCAGCCTGACGATTCTCAGGCCGTGAGCTCTCTGTACTCTTTCCTCAGGCTCTGGCTGCTGACCCAGCATCCAGAAAAAGTGATTTTAATTGTTCCCTCCTGCACTGAGACAAAGCCAAGTTTTTTTTTGTTTCGTGGCATGTGCTCGGTGATTTTCAGTAGGACCTAAAGTAACGTAACAGCTTTATCTTGGCCCTTTGCACACCACTATCCATCCTCAGTTTACATCATTTTATCGGCTTATGAATAAAAACATGTTTGCAGAAATAATCCATTGTTTCTTCCTCACAACTTGCCTCCATACGTTCTTACTCTGAACAGTTTAATGTTATATATATATTATATTTATTATTCGTGAGGCACTGGAACAGGTTGCCCAGAGAGGTTGTGGAGGTCCCATCCCTGGAAGTGTTCAAGGCCAGGTTGGATGGGGCTTTGGGCAACCTGGTCTAGTGGAGGGTGTCCCTGCCCATGGCAGGGGGGTTGGAACTAGATGGTCCTTGAGGTCCCTTCCAACCCAAACCATTCTATGATTTTGTGATTATTTGAATGGAAATTTACTAATAGCAAAGTACCAAAAACCAGTAGCAAAGTACCAAAAGAGTTTGTCTTTTACCACAATCGGCTGAAGATATTAGTGAAGAAAATGAGTTCCTAATCATCTTGGAGATAAATGATATAGAAATTCCAAGTTTCTTTAAAAAGTATAAGCAACTTAAAAACTATTAAAAGTATACTTTGTTCAGAAAAATCTGTTTGCTGTAATATGAAGCAGAAGGAGACAGTAATAAATCTGACAAACTTACATATGCAGAAGAAAATTTTTTCATAACAAAAGAAGGGAAAAAAAAATAAAACAACTGCTCTCCCCAACCCTGTCCCCCAAATAAAAAACGAAAAAAATAATTGGCATCATTGTAATCACAAAACATGTTGTATTCTTGATTTTCACTCAGCTGCAGCTTTGCGAGGAATAGTAAAGAATCCATGAAGCCTAACAACATCCAGCTTCAAATGGCAGGAGCTTTTTTCTCTTTCAGGCATGAGTAGCACTTAAAACACCTGGAATGGTATAACCTCTGATTCTGTTTGCTAACTTCCACCATCTTGACTTCATTACCTTTCAGTGACTTCCAGGTGACAGAAGAAACGCATTAAAAGTATGAGTAAGTTCACAACGAATTTCTATTACTTTACACTACAGTGGCATATGAACTCCCACAATCAAGGACACAGTTCTCTATGACAAATACATTTAAGGTACATAAAACTGTCTCTTTCTGAAATTCTAAATAGAAGAATTTTACATAGGTTTTGCTGAACAATTTTTTTTTTTTTTTTTTTTTTTTTTCTCCAAAGGAAATTATTTTTGGTCCAAGAAGAGCTACAGTTAATCCCACGTTATTTGACTTTATGGTCTTAACACCAAAGAAAGTTTCTTTTTATTCCTGTCAGGGTTATGCAAAGGGTATGAAAAGTACTTTCTCTCCAGACTTTCACTCCTGCACTCCCTTCAATACCAAAGCCTTCACATCTCTGCTTCTCTCCTCGTCTATTTCTACTACATACTTTGTATCACAAGTCCAGTACCACATAACAGTAGGCAAGATTGATGTGGGAAGCCAAATATGAAAAATTGGAAACCATTCTCAATCATTCCAGCTTTACCCTGTGCTTTTCATGCCTGCTGCCTTCCCAGTCCTGCGTCCTGCCACTACCAGCTTTACTGTCTGCTGCTCTCATGTGACTCTCTTGCCAACACGGACTGCGTTACAGGAGCTACATCTCAGTGGATTGGTTGTCAGAACTATGTAAACCTGTTACAATCAAGTACTTTTCTTTCTTTTATCTAAACATAGCAAGTCATCTCTTTTTCAGCCTATTCTAATTGCAAATGGTTTCACTTAAGAACGGCAAGATATATTCTGCTCCAGATCTAAATGGTGTCAAATGAAATTGTTCTGAATTTAAATGATTTTATAACATTGTAGCATTTCACATTCTAGTAGCTTAATATTTCTCTTATATTCTTAAATGTTCAATGGTTGGATCATGTGTTGAACATACTTTTTAAATCTGCACACTTGAAAGGGAATTTAGAGTCATTATATGACTCTTGTGCCACAGAATGGAATATTAGTAGTAATATTTATTATTTGTATTATATTAGTGTCTGCAAGTAAAATTAGGCTGAAGACCCCACTGCGTTAGTCAATATAAAGATAGCTCCAGCTTGAGTAGAACCTAAGCATCACTCCAGAAACAGAATTGTGTGGGCTTAGCTAAACACTTTAATACTTCATAAGGCCAACTATCAAACTATATTTGATATCCTCCTTCTGTATCCACGTATTCCATTATGCATCCTGGCAAAATAGGGGAAGAAGAAGGAATTTTCTTTGTCTTTTTAGACTATAAAGCCACTTTCTGCCTGCTGGCCAAGAAAACTTAGCAGGTTTTCCTGAATATGTTTTCAATAGAACCTCAACAGGAAGGCAGACAATATGGCTTGAACAAGACCAGCAGCTGCTGTAGCAGAAATGAGCAAGGGACCACGTATATTGTATGTGCTCAGTGCTGGCCCAAAGTTGTCTCTTGCCTGACTCACATCAACCTAAAAAGAGCCCATGTACCTTCCAGATGAGCTCCCAGTGCAAACTGCAACCAGCTGGAAAGGACCTCTGCACTTTTTCTCCCTCTTTCACAGGCACATCCAAAAACTCAACTGCTCTCAGATAGACTCCAGCCCTTTTTCAGCTATTGCTGATCCAAGAGCCTCTGGATCTTTCCTACCACCTCCCATTCCATAAGCAAAGATTGTCCCTTTGTCAGAACAGGAGATTCAGGAAATACCCAAGATTTTCAGCACATACCCAGATATATAGTGTTCTTGTTAACCCAAACATCCTAGCATCAAGCAAGCTCAGAGTTTCTCCGGCAACCCCAAGCTATTTACTTCCCCTGCAAAAAATTACCCTTGCATAGGAACCTCATACACAGGTTTTAATATTCTTGGTGCTACCCTTGACTCTGCTTGAGGCAGACCATAAACGGAAGTTATATAAAATGATTTGCAGCTGTGCAAATTAGTTCACTGCATAATTTGCATAAAGAATCATCCATGACATTCATTGAATATCACAGTAATAGTCATGTGAAGGTGAACGTCCATATGCTTGCAGGACCTAGGCCTAAAAATACGGGTCTTGGCAAGGTTTGGAGTCTCCAGAGGACTTACAATCTAATTAAAACTGACAAAAGAGTTCTGATCCTAAAAGTGACTTTTTATTTTTGGTAAGATTTATTGAAAGCTACAGTTTAGAAGATGATGTGAGGTTTTTGTCGTTGCNTTTTTTTTTTTTCCATATTGCTCATATCTATTTGGGTGTTGTCTAAAAGCAGCTAATCATGATATGACTACGGTTTTCCCTTTATTTCTATCAGGAAGATCTTGTCACACATCCCATCTTTATCCTCATCGTGAAGACTTAATACCATGTATATTAGAATATATCTGCCTAGCTGCCATTGGACAGCAAGAAATCTCCATTTTTGCTCTGTTTTCTTGGATATGCTTCCCCAAATCGCTCCATTTCTGACTGATGTATCCCCTCTGTTATTACTCTTTCTAAGATTGAAATACAGATTTTTTGTTCATTCTTCAGAGTTATGTTGTATCACTAGTCATGAAGAGTCTTGGTGAGATGGAAAACAAAAACCAAGAGCCCAGTGCATGAAGTTAATAGTTATTTCTTAAATCTCTGTGCTTGATTTATCACTCAAAAGGCATAAACAAAGCTTTTACTCTATTTTTTTCCCTTCTGAATACTTATGCTGAACATCAGCCAGCCTTATAATATGTTCTCATCTGCAGGTGATTTTAAATACTTCTAATTTTAAGTATCTCTAAGGATTCAATTTTATATTTTTTGGAAAATAATACTTCTTTGATTCATGGAAACCGAAAGCAGACTGATGTCAGATACTCTTCACATAAGGAATAGGAAAAAAATTCTGATATGACAGCTATTGATATGCAATGCATTCACAAGAAAATTATGTTTGTCCACCAGCCTACATGCCCTCACTGTGCCAGCCTCCATGCTCAACCTTACAAAACTGTCATCTGCCATCTCTGGCATATGATGTACAGTGAGCAAAAGTTCAATACACTTCAGATTTGAAAGGGAGTAAGAAGAAGTTAGGGGACAAATGGAAGTACCAGAATGTAGAATAAATATTGCTACATGTCACCAATCAAACAAGCAAATGTACAGCGAGAAATTTATGACAACAACCCTGGAAGAAAGAGAATTTGTTGACCCAGCTGGAAATAAATCATTCAACAATATGAAGAAATCAGAAAAATAAGAATCAAGAAGCTGGAGACAGCAGAACTCAACTTGTATCTACTGGGCATCCCGAAAAGCAGGGCTCCCAAAAGCTAGTGACAGCAAGAGGCAATGACTACTGTGGTTCCTTACTCTACTAACAATATATTTACCACAAATTGCTTGTTATGCATTCTTCCATACCAGTAAATGAGAAGTAAGGCTTGTTTTGTTTGAAACCTCATGTGGGAATAGTGCAGGTATAGCTAATTAACATGGTGACAGCATCAACATTTTTCTTGTTGCAGGGGAATTGAGGCAGGGCGGTGGCAAGAACAGAACCGCACCACTCAGGGACATACTGCCTCAAGCCCACTCACTAAGCAGGACGGGCTCAGCGGGTGACTGCAGTTGCTATTCTGCGATTTCTAATCTGCGACACACACCATGCTTTTGCAGGGAACAAGGTCCCTGCCCTCCACACCAGCTCAGACAGGCAGTCCATCAGGGGACTGGGACCCCCACTCCAGCCAGTCCCACCGCTACGGACATCAGGTCCCCTCTAGTGGCTTGGCTCTAATGGGTCTTGGCTCCATTTTGGGCCCAACTTTTTGCAAACTGTTGGAGGAGCACTTATGTGTTCTCCACCTTCTCTGGTCTAACAGGGATGCCTATTCTCTTACTTATTACTTTTGTTATAAAAAGTTGGACATTAACAGCAGTTGTATAACAAAATTAATCTATTCCTTTTTTGGTTTTTAGGTGGTTATTAACCCAGTCTGTTAGAGCTGGGCAGATGTAGTCAATGTCTCATTTGTTTGGGCTGTGTTTTCAGGTAGGATTCACCGCAGGACCATTCTGTGTTATGCCATGAGCTTCATTCAAAGGTGGGTTTGTTGGGGTGTTTTTGGTGTGTTTTACTTTCTCTAGGTATATGATACAAAGGCTTGCTTATGGATTTCACTTCCAATGTAAAATTATAGCAGTGCTGACCCTTTTCACTTCTTTGGTGTACATTCCTTTATATTAAAGTGACTGTAATTCCTACTAAGTGTAGGCAAGCTGTTTAAAAGCTTTAGCAAAGTGGCATCTGCATGATTCTAAGTAACTCAAACAAACATTACCTGGTAATTTGCTGATACAAATGCACAGACTGCATATATTTGTATTTTACACAATAAATAAAACCCTTGCGTATCACAAAAACTTTCTGTGAATTCATCATAGAAGTAACAAATAGATTGCCCTCTTCATGAGGCTATTAATTATTTCAGTGGAACTATTCTCATGAGAAAGGAGAGGTAGTTCATGACCTGCGCAGCATGACACCATGGTGATAGGTACATAACCATGTTACAGCTCTGGGTCAGATCCTTAGTATAAAATGGTATAGCTTTACTGAAGTGATTGGAAGTATGCCAATTTATATTTGCTGTTGATTTGGCCTTCTGCTCATATTGTGAGATTATCCTTAAGTAATTTGTCTTCCACTTTTTAAGCAAGCTTATACAAGGTCAAGCTCAGAGTTAACTCTGCCAAATTCTCCCTGAAGGTGCAGAACTATTGCAGTCAGCAGCTGATAAACAGATACTTTTTAAAAGACTTTTATCTGGGCTACTAGTAAGTACGGGTAGATAAATTCATCTGATTTGATTTCAAATCCATACAAGCATTGTAGGTTCAAAAGGTTAACTGAAGCACAGAACTTGTCAGATTCATATTGACTTAAGAAATCCCAAGAAGAAAGCATAAAAAGAGTAGAGGAAGGAAAAACAGAGGATATATAAAACATAGAATTAAATGAAAATGACAAAGAAGCAGAGAGGAAGAGATCAAAACCAAAATTGTTTTCTGTATTTGAAATTTATTTTGACTTTTTAAAATTAGCTTCTCTTCAGAATCATGTGAGATCATTTTGTCATCCATGTCAATACTTCTTCAGGCTGCTGTGATGTTAAAGGCAGTCTGTACAGACTTTTGAAGGTTTTATTAGTGAAAGTTGTTTTTTGTAATATGGTGGTAGATATTAGGATGATGGCAGCCCAGTTAATTTCTTCTTGGGCAAAAAGTACTGTGGGGAGGAAAGGAAGTTCTGATTTATAATTCTGCTCATTCATTTTCAATGGTCTTGTTAAAAGTCTGTATAGGGATCTAAAAACTCAAACTAATTTTGTATCACTGCCAAATGTAGTCACATATGTTTTTCCTAATTCCAGGGAAATGAGTGTTCACGTTCCCTCCAACCCAAATTATGATTTTAAAGACTGAATAAAATGTAAAATCAAATGTTTTTTATGTTATGATTAGTGTTTGCATTTCATTCAGCTCAGACAACTGCCATTTCACACTTCCTTCATGCTGAGCTTCAAATTGTATTCTCAGAGATGCTAATCCAATATTGCATTTTCTGCCTGGCATTTCTCTATTTGGATTTTCTCCCCCAAGTTTCACAGGGTTTGTCATTACCTTGGCTTCTGAAAGTCAAGCAGTTTACATTCCTGCACTTCTCAGGCTCCTCAACACACAGGTCACTACCATCCTTGGAAATGCTCCCTGGCCTTCTACTCTTCCTTCTGGCTACCTGATATAGCCTGATAGCTTTGGCTGCTTCATGTTTTCTTTTTTATCACCTCAGATGTTTTGGATATTCTGCTATAAACCTTGACTACCTCATACACTCTTGGTTTAATTAGGTTGTATTTTACAAAGAAAGATAAATCCATCTGGTTTAGCTTGCAACAGTGAATACTTGAGTACTTTTTCTCAGTTTGTGATTACACATAACCATTGATCACAATACAGTACTACCTTTTCTTAAATCAGCTACCCTCATTTTAGTCATAAAGCAACTGTTCCTGGTACCTATTCAAATTATGCACTAATAATATTTTAAGAAGGAATTCCCACAGATTTTCATTTAACCAGAGATAGAATCTGTATCCAGAGGTGCATGAGTTTGGAGGGAGGAAAGAACTAAGGCGTTATAGGTTATAACTTCACTATTATAGCTTCTTTACCTCACTATTATAGCTTCATTTAATGAAATTATGAGACACATTCTGTTCCCTTCGGGGGGGGAAGGAAAAAAAAAATCACTGAAACACTTTTGTGATTGAAAAACTGAAGCAAACAAGCAGGGGTAGAAATCTGCTGCCATTATACAATTGGGGTTCTGAAGGATTTTTCACAGAATGATTCTTGAAGGAATAGGGACAGGATGCTGGGCAGGATTCACTCAGCTTAGCTACTATATCCAGGATCAAACCAATTGCCGTATCTGAGGTAAAGAAAGAATCCAAGTCTTCTACATGCATAATCACTGGGATAATAAATGCCATTTCCTACCTTGGCAGCTTGATGAGACTACCCTTGAGGATTTTGCTTGTTGATTTCTTTGCCTTCAGAGCTGAAACTCTTCAGCAGATTCAACATGAATTCATTACTGGATTTGGAAGAGCAAAACTGTATTTTTTAACAAATATGCCATTCATTTAAAAAAGCATGTTCAAATCCGGCTGCAAGGCTTTGGACTATCAGAACCCTAGAATTTCATGTCTCTTCATTACCCAAAGGTTACTTCTTCTTGTTAAAGTATATGATAAGACCAACCAGAAGAAGAAATATATGACTTGGATACCAAAAAAACAAGGAAAAGAAAGGAAAACCTTACTAGAAGAAAACATTCAACCTATCTCTGCTTTTTTTTTTCAGCATCTCCTGATGTTTCTCACTGTTCATATTGCAAGGTGTAAGTCAATACACTCAATAAGAAAACAAAGAATCAAAATTAAATAACCCCCTACTATAATAAACATCCAGGAACTTGAAGGAACAGCAAAGTGGTGATCTCTCAGAACAGCCACTTTAGCTTCAGCAAGATGAACTTCTCTTGCTAATTGACCTTTATTGATAAAGAAAAAGCTACATTGCTTTACTAAAATAATACTTCGGAGCATGTTGCAATGGGTAATTACCAGAACCTAGGCACCACATCAATGAGGCTGACAAGCTCTGACAAGGGAACAAATATTTTTTTTTTGAAATCTAGAAGTCAAAATATAAATGCGTTAATGACACACATTATATCTTTAGAAAAGAAAATGTTTGAAAATACTTTTGAACATAGTGCAGATTAATGGTCCAGATGAATTAGATTCGATGAACATTGAACATATTTTTAGATCAAGTACAGGAAAAAAGTTTCAAAAGAAGAGAGAACAAACTAAGGAGGTTTTCTTCAGCCATATACTTGCAAAATATCATTTCATTCTTAAGGTTAAAGACAGCCTTGTTATTTCGGTGACAAGGTATAGCACTGGGCTTGCAGCAAATGATTGTCAAGCTGCTTCTAGTGTTCACTGTCAAATTCTATAAAAATCAAGCACATGGTGTCTTACAAGTCTTGAAAAGAAACAACTGTGAAATGTCCAGAAGAGAAAGAGAAGACTTTCCTTCTAGACTTACTAAAAATCATCACTGTGTGTAATTTTGTACTGAAACAGACACATATTAAATTTCTCCAACTTGCCATCCAGGTGTTAGGCTAGATAATTACAATGCTATGCTCTCTGAAATGCTTATTTATGCTTTCCAGAATAGGCCAGGATTTTCAAGAGAAATGTCATGTATTTACAGGCTGTACAGGTGCCCAAAGATGAAAAACAGTTTGTTCATTGCTTTGTCTATATGTACTGCTAAATTTTATTGGACAGTGACAATTGTGTGTCCTTTCTCAGAGAAAGCATTTGCATGTGCAAGCATAGCACAAGATGGATATCAAATATGGGTTGCTAAAAATATAGAGACTTAAGGCTAGACTAAGTCTTTGAAGGTTTTCAGAGCAAGTAAAAAAAGCCTGTTTCCCTTTGCATTCTGGAAGAGGCAAGAAATGAGGTCATTTCTTTAAATTATCATTTATCTCAGATAACTCAGTTATGTAATTTGATAGTTATGGGATAAATATTGGTGAGAGAATGCTATTAAAAAATGACTTCACTGTATTATTGTTTGGGAAATAACAGCATCAGGTACTCATTTTAAAAATATGACTCAAAATAAGGTTCATTGCTTTGCGTTTTGGTAAGAGTAACTGCTCATATCTCTACTACCATCACAGTAAAGCTAGACGTTGAGGCAGTGACAGAAATCTGGGCAGAGGTAGAATTTAGTTAAGGGAGTGTTAAGGGGCCAGATTTTCAAAGACAAAAATGTGGCAGTGACAGACATGGGCTTTTTTTTTTATTCTTGAAGAAAATTCAGGGAAGCACTACAGCTCATAAAAAACTAAACACTAAAGTTTCATTTGTAACAATTATCTTGGTATCAATGAAAATCTTGGAATCTGTCATTCACTCTCTTCTTTCCTACCATTCTTTCTGTTACTTTCTGATGAACAAATGTTAGGAAAAACAAATGCAAACATGCACAAAGTAACTATATATTTTTTTTTTATTTTTTTGTTTTAGTGATAATTAGTTGCACAGAATATATTTATTTTTACTGGGTAGTTTTTGTTTTGTTTTGTTTTGTTTTGTTTTGTTTTTCTTTTAAGGAATGTTTAGTTAACACAGCTTGCACAGCAGAGGAACATTTTTTTACTAAAGGTATTAATGGCTTTTGAGTATCACTGAGAGTGGGAGTCAATGGAAATATCACAGTGACAAGAAACAATTGACTCTCATCTTTACAGAATAAATCTAAAGTATCCATAAAAACTGTACATATAACACAATTCTGTGAGAAAACAAGGGATACTAAATCCTCTCATGTTGTTAGTGATCAGATTTCTCATGTTGTTAGAAATCAAATTACACTTTATTCTATCTGAAAACATAACCTTTATGTGTCACACAGAATAACTGAAATAAATCAGCAAACTGAATGAAGATAAAACCTCTGAAGACAGTCTAATGTTTTTGGCCAAACAATGGCAAGAAGGAATTTAACATAGAATCCGAACAGAAAACGTTCCTTAAATAGTCCTTTCCTAGCTATGCATATTTAACAGAGTCAAAAGCAGTAAAGAATGGGCTAATAGATATATCCGTGGAAGCCCTAGTAGTTTTGACCAAGTGGTAGTACTGCTTATTCAATGTAAAAGACAAAGACTCTTGCAAATTAAACTATGTAGAAGAAGCCTGGTAACAGCCAGCCTAGATCCACAGCTAGTACCAGTTAATGTGCCTGTTCTAATTTACAGAAGCTGAAACAAGCTGATATTAAATTTACTTATGAGTCAATTCTGATGTTGATCTAACGTCTTGGTTTCTAAATGCTCAAGCCAAGGGCTTGGCTGGATACTAGGAAACTTCCTGTTCAGCCAGGAAAATTCCTGTTCAGTCCATGGACCTGGACCTGGGACCTCAGAGGCTGTTTGGAAATATTCTCTCTATTGTGAAATACATAAATCTCAGAAGATTGCTGGTTTTGGACAAGGACCGTGTATATCATTTATGGGTGCCTTTTTCATATTTTACTTTTATGCCCAATACTTCAGAGGAATCTGCTACCAGTAAGTTTTCTCTATTTTGTTATAGATGATGTCACCACCTACCTGTAAATATTTTTTTAACCTTATCCTCAAAGTGTATTGTTACACAAGCCAGAAAAGTGATATTAAGCTTGTTCATCCTTTAAACAGTCATTATCTTGATGGTCTTTATAATAAATGAGAAGTCTCACTCTGAAGTCTAACTATAAAAATTTAAAATATTGTATATGACAACAGTTGCATTTATTAAAATTTCTTTCCGATTCCGTTGGGCTGTAGGTGGATTAATGAACTCATCCACTCAAAACCCATTGCAGATCCAAAGCATAAGACAAGATACAATAAGAGTGGGAATGGAGGGAAATATTTAATTTTATATATATATTACAACATCATGCAACATCTTTGTAGTAGATATACTTATAAATTATGATTCACTTGAATATTTTTTGGTTTTTTTGGTGTATTATTTCCAGGAGACACAGACCAGATTAAAGGATGTATTTAAAGTATCAGAAAGAGTTTCATGCTCACGGATAAGAATGGAAAAAAAATTATTGTCTTTTGGGTTATCACTAATGAAACAGAAGAGTTGCAGCATAAAATAATGAGTGTCAGAAGCAGAGAAGTCAGAGAAGCAGATTTCTGAGGGATTAAAGCTTTTCATTGCCTATGTATAAAGAAAGTGATTTATTTAAAAGAGTTGCTGAAGAACAAAAGGAAAAAATGCCCATTCTTTTGAAATGCATTTTCCCTAGCCTCCCTAAGAACATATTTATAAACCTGTACAATAAATAGGAAAGCTAAGCAAAGAATAACATTAGTATGTGCATTTATAAAAAAGAAAAGAAGTGCAAAAAATTTTGGCCAGCTGGTAAAAAAAAGTAGAATTAATGTGCCTTTGTGTATCAGATTTGCAAGAATGCAAATATTGCAGCTTTTGGTCAGCTGGCTTAGAGATTAATTTCAAACAAGTAACTTTTTTTCCTTAAGGAAATGGACTAATAATAGACAGGTCATAAGTATGCAAACAGGGCTGACTCTGCCATAAAAGCAGAATAGGTTGCCAACTAGAGCAGCAAAATATTGAGGACAGCAAAATTAATTGTGAACATCGTTTGTGGGTCTGCAGATCTTATTCTGCATTATCTTAACCTGCAAGTCTTTCGGACTTGTACGCAATTGTATGGGTCAGCCATACAACCAATGAATTTTATTTAATTGGTGTTTTGAAACTACAGAGGTACATCTGAAAATCATTACTATTACCATAAAATTTATTATAATGAGCAATATAATTTGCTTTAAAATATATCATTACCTAACACACTACAGAATTTTCTTTCACATTTTCCTGAATTTTCACCTAAAAGAAGAATATTAAATACAAGATTTTCTTTCTTCTTTAAAAGAAGACCTCAGAAGATTTGCGGACCAGATGAAAAGAAAAGAAAAGAAAACCAAACAACAATCTCCCCAACAACAAGAGAGATTATTGATAGTTTCATCTTTGAACGCCTGTCTTCAAACATCCAAAAGGACTCAAGATATTAGAGCTTTGATCGACAATATCTTGTCTTGATCCAAGTGCATTAGTTTATATCTCCCATTTACAGCTTAGTATTATGAGTTTCTTCTGCACCTCTTTGTAATTAATTTTAGTTTTAATTATCTTGGTATCCACAGTAAACTTTCTTATCCCTTTCTAGAATGAATCTGTTAAAACTTAAACTGGCACGTGCAGTGTGAATCTGAGTAGTGTGAACCCTTATTTATGATGCAAGACTTTGGTGTTTGAGTAGGAAACCAGTGCACTGGTACAGTTCAGAACATCAGAAAGGAGCATAAAAAGCAAAGTGATATAAAAAATTACAGTATGGTATGAGTTAAGGTACTGGCATCCCTATTCCTGTTGTCTAACCTGAGGACAGAACAGAAGGGCAAGCTTAGACTAGAAATGGATTCCAGATCTATGCATAAACAGCACTGTGCTTTAGCCATAAAAATATCATCTTTTCCTTATAGTTACACTATTTCATTTTATTCTGTTGCCATGAGTTGATGACAAAATGCCAGCACTAACCCAGAGTTTCCAAACTTCATTGTTTTCTTCTAATTTGCTCTTTTTATGTCTACTGTCTTGAATTTTTCAGCTTTCCTAATGGAAAGACATCCTCTGATTTCTCAGCTGAGGTGCTACTTCCCCCTCTTGTTGGTGGATTTCCATGTGGACTAAGCCCAGCTGCACAGATGATATAATAGAAAAAGAAAGTAACAAATTCAAATACATTAATTGGACTTGAAATAAAAAAAACCTACTGTATTACAAATTAATTACTAGAAATTTTAATATCACTACCAGCTCACACCACTAGCCATTTCAATTTCTGTGAGTTGTCTGATTCAGCCTTTCATAGGATGAGATGTATTTGTACCTTTGCAAACTGACCTGAAAAGCTGAAGGTTTACATGATTTAAGGATACACATTCTATAAAACAACAGGAGCTGTCTTCTAAACTACTATTGTAGAGCACTCAAGCAGTACTGAAAATCTTTGAAAAGAATCTGTATGGAATGTGAGGGGGAATAGCTGTAAACTGCAAGGACACAGATTATTAGTCTGTTTGTGAAAGCCAAAAGAGAGGAAGGAACAAAGGAAGAAGGAAGGAAGGAAGGAAGGAAGGAAGGAAGGAAGGAAGGAAGGAAGGAAGGAAGGAAGGAAGGAAGGAAGGAAGGAAGGAAGGAAGGAAGGAAGGAAGGAAGGAAGGAAGGAAGGAAGGAAGGAAGGAAGGAAGGAAGGAAGGAAGGAAGGAAGGAAGGAAGGAAGGAATCTAATTTTCTATAGAAGGTGTCATTTCATACACGAGGTACAAAACAGAAAATGATTCCTGCACTAAGAAATATCCTTACCTGCCAGACAGAAATGATGAGGGGACTGCAGAATGAAAGCAAAAGAAACTGAAGAGCAATGTTTTAAAAAATTCTAGTGTTTCCAGTTGTTACTGTGAGGTTTAAGTTGGCAGTGACATATTATTTTGGCACATTGTCATTTTTACTTTCATTATAGTTAAGACTCAGCAGAGATGTTATATCAGTGCTGTAAGGGACTATGTTTATTAAAGGAACTTTAAGAGCACATTGTAGTGCTGCTGTATAACATCATTTATAAAAGCATTTACATCAATCAGTGTCATCTAGGGGGTTGCTATAAAATACAAGTTCCAAGATTTGGACAGTTTGACACTGTACAGATATAATACACCAGTCATGATATGACAATAATAATTTGCTAATTAATCATGGTGAAAAACTTTTTACTAACTTAAACAGTAACTTTTTCTGCTCTAAGATGTAATCACCTTTCCAGACTATGTATTTAGATGCACATTGTATTCCCAATTTTGTAACTAAAATAACAAACAAATGCTGCATTTGCAAAGTCCATTTCATCCTTACATATCCACATCTAATTTTCAGTCTCGCACAGCACGAGTATTCAAAATACAAGAGACTCCTAAAATCCATGTGAATATACATTTACAGCTGCTGCACAATCAAAGGTATTCTTAACTGCTAACTTTTTTTTATAAGATGTAAACCACAACATTTTTAAAGAAGAATATTTGGACTTTTATTCCCGGCTTTGAGCAATTTATGGCAGAGCTTTTTGTCTGACAAGAGCCACAGTGGCACACATGTCAATACAACTAATGGTCATTAATTCTCACAACTTAGTATTTCACTCAATGCCAACCTAAATATATATATGTGTGAGTATAAAAGAACATATATTTACCTATAGGTAAAAAAATCCTCATACTTGGTCTACATTTTACTACTAAAATCAGAATTAATGGGGTTTAAACAACAACAACAACAAAACTTAAATTTTTTCCTGTTGTTTTTAATTTTCATATAAGCTTACTTTTACTTTCCTCATCCCAGATTGGAAATAAAATTTCCAGAGTACTGTAGGAAAGAAATTTTCTGAACAGTTTTTCATATAATTTCAATCTGTTATCCCTCAGGAATAACAATTCACTTGATAGATGAAGCACATGACAGATACCAGTAAATAAATGCCAATACAGTGTTCAGACCCTTCAGGAATTGTTATTGACTAACCAATGTGAGTAAAACATGTATGTTAAATCATCAGCTTCTAAGAGGAACCAAAACTATGACTTCTTTGGCAAGTTTTATCTATTGACCCTTTCCTATGCAAAGGAGAAGCTGTTCTAGTCTATCAAATCGTTACTGCTCATTGTATCTCCATTTTCATACCAACAACTTCATGTCTTGCCTATGAATAGGTTGCGTATCCACTTTCCTGCCTCTGCACAGTTTGGATAAAAATTATTGGAGCTCATTCACTGGCTGTTCAAGGTGTTTCTTGGGACTGAGCTGTTTCTCCGTGATCTCTGATTTAGATTTCTGTGTCCGATAGAAAAATTTGTCTTCCAAATCAGAGAACAATTTTTGGCAATACTGTTGTTTTGTATAGCTTTTGGGAGCAGTACATAGCTCAGCTCATAGCAATGCAAAATCGCCACACAAGTGCCAGAGGAGTTCATCAGAAGAGTGACTCAAGTGTTACTGTAGTAGGACAGCTCTGAGAGCCCATGTGCGATTTAGAGAGACCTGGAAGGTTAAAGAACAAAGTTCACTGCTCTGAAAAAAAAGAAAGCAATCAGTGCGGAAGCAGATATAATTGATTTGGATGACATGATGCATGCTGCAATTTGTTGCCCTGTATTGAGGCAGAATGGCGGCAGAAGTTCTGTAATTGAAAACCAAGTGGTGAGAAAATTGAAGGGTTTTCTCTAGTGCAGCAGTGGTTGCTATCGCTTTGGGAACTGACTATCGCAGGCTTTTGTAGTTTGATGTTCCAGATTAACTGTCAGAGACAACCAGTGATATTCTTGTGATGCTATTTACCTCAATATCTTGAATGTATCTGAACTTATAGCTGATTTACATTGATTTGAGTTTCCAAATCATATTAAGAACATTGATGACTATAAGCTCACTTCCAGCCCTTGATCTGTTGCTGAAAAAATTACAGAAAAATAACACATACAAAAAGGCAAGTTGATTTTTTCTTTCCGGTGTGTGAAATAACTAACGAAAAAAGCTTTTCTTTCATATAAGGTTGCTATGACAATGATGTGAATCACATGATTATCAATCAGTGCTGATGTACATGATGATGTACATGGATGTACACATATGTACAGTGATCAATCAAGTGTCAAGTTCATTGTGATCTTCTACACCAAACATTTAAGGATAAAATGGAGTAACATTACTAAATCCCATGAATTTTGCACAAAATGTTTTGCAGGACACTCCATAATGCAGGTCCTTTGATCATTCAGATAAAGCACAGGACTGGAATACATTTTTTCCTCCTTTCCATGAGGAGCACCACTATTTTTTCTTAATGAGAAAAGTGGAAAAGATGCAGGGCAGGAGGTAAGTCTAAGATATAGAAGGAAACAAGTCACAGACCCTGGACTGGAAAGCTTGTCTGTATTCCATACGTTAGACATACTCATAGAAAGTTTTCATAATTTTTACAGAACAATCTTTCTGAATATGGGTCATTCCTCCTTTGTTGCAGATGTAGAGACTTCAAAATCAGGTTCAACCATTGGAGAACATTATCAAACTTGCAAACATGAACAATGTGCAAGCCAAACCAAGCCAAAGCTCTTAATCAGACTAAAATTAGAACATACTTTTAAAAAAAAATCCAAACATGTAAAAGTAGAATGCAATTAGACCAGAGATAGCAACATCTGCTGCTTAGCTCAGTTTTCTTCTCTTTTCAATTCTATCACATATGGTGTTACACAACAGTAATCTTGAGTGAGACACCTGGCTGGCACCTACCATTCTCTAAACTTCTCAACTCTGAAAGGGCAACTGCCATTTCAGCTTTCTGCTCCCTGCTTTGCAGCTCACTGCAGAGCTCAGGAGAGGCTGGAGGAGCTCAGAAGTCCTGCTGCATTACTGAAGCTACTCCCTTACTAAAGGAGGATTTACATGCGCTGCACCTTGGCAGTAAACTAGTTCTCAATGCTTGCATAGGCATTGTAAGTATTTTTTGACTCTGCCTAAAGGCATACCTCTACTCAGTCCTTTCTATAAGTGCTTGCTTTTGCATCGCTGCCTGCATGAACTCATAGTATTCTCTGATCTTGATCCTCCCAGTTACGTGCTCTATGCAGAAAGAATTGAGTACAGTATATCTAGGTGCTGTAAAGGTTATTTGTGTGTCTTTCCACTGATTTGGGGCATATGTGGGAAGCTATGGGGGAATTTGGTCTGTGGTGGCGTTCTTCTTTGTATGCTATAAAAGAGTATCCCAGTTATAGACTGTAATCTCTTTTCAGGTGTAAGATGGAGGTACTGTGACTGGTCTGACTGGCCTCACAACAATATGTAAGCACAGACCTTTGTATTGTGCAAGTATGAAAAAAAAAGAAAATGATGGAAAAGTGACAGGTGTGTTTGGAAAGCTCCTCAGGGACAGAATGACTCATCTGTTCACAAACTGATGTTGGTCAGTGGGATTTGTTTACCTCAGGAGTTTTCACAGGAATGAATAGGTACAACCCAAATAATTTGTAGATCAAATAATAATCTCATTTTACTGAAATACTTTATTTACTTTTCTGGTTCACGACAATTACATGGATTGTAAAAATGTGTAAGGAAAGAAATATTTCAGTTTTGTGTAATCGGAGTGATATGATTATCTGATATATCAATCAGAATTGCAAAGACAATATTATGTTTATTAATCAACTTGAGATCCAAAAAATATTTTCAAAATGCCTTTTCGTTGGTGACCATTAGTCAAGAATGTGTCATGATATGGGAGTAAGGAACAGGTTGGTGTGAGCATCTTAAAGCTGAAATAATATTGAGAGAGAGGCAAACCCCTAAAATCATTCTCCATACCTGTCCCTAAGGAGCAAGTCTGAGCTGCCCTCTCTTTAAGTCATTTCACACATAACAATCACTTTAAATGCACCTTCTGTGAACTTTGTCCTTGTGTTCCTCTGCTTCTCTATATGTCAAACAGTGGCAACAACACTCACTTCAGTAAGGCTATTTGAATTCCCCCAATGAAAACTCACACGCATCACAAATGTCATTCTGTGGTAAAATCCAGTTGTGTTCCATTTGATGTTCCCTCTGTCTGTTCTTAATACTACAATGGAAAGAAAAGGGGAGAGAAACATGTTCAATTTCTCCTTAATCACATCTTCCAACATAATATGTTATGTTTATTACTATTATGTTACATCAATTTTTCAAACTTTATATTCCTCTCTTTCCTACTTCCTTTTTTGTCCTTATCTACAGCACCTCAAGAATAAAATTTTCATACACGCATAATTTGGAAGTGCCATCTACAAAAGATAGTGGTTCAAGTACAGCAGAAATTTGCACA
This sequence comes from Aramus guarauna, assembly GCA_013400195.1. Taxonomy (NCBI): domain Eukaryota; kingdom Metazoa; phylum Chordata; class Aves; order Gruiformes; family Aramidae; genus Aramus; species Aramus guarauna. The sequence goes on along the minus strand of VXBL01002500.1, from coordinate 746,918 downwards.
TTAACTTTCTTCTTTTACTTCTCAGTGGAAAAAATGAAATAGGAACCAATGGGAAATTCACACCAGGTTTACTATTTCCAAAATGTCTCCCTCTGATTTAACCATCTATAGAAATAATAATGTCCCTGTAGGAAGATCCGATAGGTTTTAAAGTTTCTTTCAAATCTTGCTGTAGAAAAAAATCATGAGATTACAAAGAGAAGTTCCACACAGGAGAGCTTTGGTGCTGCCACAGTTCTTGTAATGCCAGAGTAGATTCATCTCAGGAAATGCTCTAATCTGTCCTTTTTGTATAAAAAAAAAATACAAGAAATATGTAGATCTTTCTAAAAGTGGGGGGTTTTTTCAGTACTTTTTCTCATTATTGTATCATCCATTCATTCACAATAGGTTGTCTTATTCATGTACTGGATTACTGTGTGTGGTGGGATAATTCTTACATAGAAATAAAATACCAGTTTTTACTACAGTTGAGAGCTTTCAGCTAGAATGAATGCTCAACTGAATAAATTAAATCATTCAGGATGAATTTATCTATACCATAGTTTGCCCCTTTTCTTCTTTGATGACCATAAATAGATATATCTATGTACATAAAAAAGGGAAGAAACCACAACTTATAGTAAAATCTATGTGCAAAACATGAAAAGGCACACAAGCAGCTTTTTTTTCCCTTATGTCCTCCACACAATTAATGAGTACACCAAAAAAACAATTTTTCCTCTTTGCAATTGAGAAGAAAAAGTCTTGGGAAAGAAATGGGAGTCTTAGGTGAATCACCTTGCTCTTTCCTGCTTGGGTAGGAACATTGAGAAAACAAAAGTTGTGAAGCAAAGACCTTTAGATCTCTGTTAAATATAGTTTCTTTGCAATTTTTTAAGGTCTCCAACATAAAGGAATAAAAATCATCCAATTGTATTTGTCTATATAGATAAGTATGATGAAGTTTGAATTTTCTCTGGGTTACTCATATAGAAAAATGGGCAGCTCACATTCTGACCTGAAGTGGGATAGGTACACATTCAAATGGTCTTAAGTGATACCAACTGAAACTGTGTTGAATCAGAATTATTTTTGTCTTCCTGCCTATAGAAAAAGAGAGAAGATTTCACATGGAAAAGTCAGGGAAAAATCAATCATGACTTTTAAATATTTTGATGGTACCATTTCTGGGATATGCTTGGCGCTGATTGCACACAGATATGCAGGCTTATACACTCACAGGAACTTAAAATACCATCAAATGAATGAAGCACTTCACCCTGTTGACTTTCTTTCTGAGCCACACTTAGACATTTGGCTCAATTCGAAGACTGAATGGAAAGTAGTTCAGTGACAGCCAGGAGATTTTTGAGGAAGTTGGCTTAGGTCGTTGGTGGGGTTTTTTCATTTTCTGAAGTTATATGTTATTTAGCGGTAATTATAACTGAAAGTTTTATTTAGTATGTTAAATTGCACAGTGTTCCATCCTTCAAAATTAAAATGAGTTTTACTTACTGTTGCAGGAGATCTGTTACTTCTGTTGAGTATATTGGAGGAAAAGAGTGAAAAGCTCCACAAATGAGTCATTCAAGAAAAAAAGCTTTATATGTGCTAAATACATCTTGAGCAAACCAGAACAGGTGACCAGAGAAGTCTTCCTTCTTTCTCTTGTGATTAAGGTGTCAAAAAAAAATGTGGTAAAGGAGGGCATAGAGCAGTTAAGTACTCTTGTTATTAAAGCAAAATTTTAAGCAATATTTTCATATATTACTGTGTAAAATCAACAATAATACAGATTCCATTGATCTAGTAAAAACATTGTTAGTTTGCATTTTTTAAGAAGCATGTCACAAAATTAGCAGCTTGTTGTAAATTGTGAGGACTAGTGGTATACCTCAGAAACCTACAATGAACTGAATTTATGTCTTGCACTTGGTCATATTTTTGGACTGGTAATGAATTTTTTGCAGTTTGAAGGCAAACATAGCGGACAGAAATCTGGAGAAGAGAAGGAAGTGGCTGTAAGATGAAAGATGAGAGCAAAGATCCCTGCAAATACCTGAAGTCTGTTATCTTTTTCTGTTTTACTTCACACTCTCATTTCTTCAGTTTTAGGTACCTGTTTGTAGATACTTGAGAGTTATCTTGAAGCAGAAACATTAAAAAAACATTTAAAGTATAAAAAAATGACAAAATAATTATTTACATTAAAACCTGTCACAACCCAGCAAAATATTTATCTTTACTTTGCATAGATACAGTTCAGACAAATCTATGAAGCATTATGTATGTTGACATTTTTCTCTGCCAAACAGTTATTTCTTCACTGACTTATCAGCAACATCATTTGTATTTGCTTTCAGTAAGAAAGAAATAAATTTTGTTTCTGCTAATGGACTGCAGCACCAGGACTCAACCTTTTTTGACAACTATTCTTTTAGCAGTATTTAGCTCTCTCCCTCACTTCTTCCTTTCTCTGGTGTCCCTGAAATCCTTAGACACCTTAAATCTCTACATCCCTAACTCATAACCATGAAGATAGTAATGTATTGACCTCATCTTTTCCCCTCCCCCTCAGAAATGAGAGAGAGGGACAATCCCCACACAAACAGAAAATTATTCAGTTAAACCCATTCCCAGATCCTGAACGGACTGAGCCACACGCATCCACACAAACCTCTGAACTCTGGATTTCAGCAAGGACTCCTTCCCTGTCTCTGCTCGTTCCCCATTTCAGCAGGGCTGGATCAGAGGAGTTCCCATTCAATTTGCCCCAGTCCATGCCCCAGTCCATTCGCCCCAGTCCATCTGCCCCAGCCCTGTTCATCTGCCCTGCTTGAGCCAGGACAACTGGGTTCTTCACGCCATCTCAAAGACACAGCTTAGACAGCCACCCTGATGTGCCACCCTCACACAGCCCAGCTTGCTTTGCAGGGGTAAGAGAAGGTGTGAGGAGGTGGTAGACCTCTTCCCAACATTTCGCGTACACGCAGCCCTCAGCAGCCTTTGGTGCCCTTGCCTCTGTGCCCTGTGGGCTTCAAGAAAATGTCTTCCGTATTGCCAAAGAAGCTGAACCATTCAGAGAGGTTGGAAGCGGGGAAAACAGGGGGCAAGTAGGGAGGGAGAAGGCCAGGGTTTAGCATGATTTTATTTCACTCTGTTAAGACTCATTCTGCATTTCCCAGAGGACTCAAATTTAGTCTGAAAACTGCCATGTAATAGCAGGTCTGCTGCGTTCTACGGGTCAGTGTCCTGGCTCTGGCTAGGATAGAGTTAATGTCACAAGGAGCCAGGCCAGGTGAGCCAGGCTGGCCGGGGGCTATTCCATTCACACTCACCATAAAAGGGGGCTAGTCGGGGAGGGGTGGGTTCAGCGTGGGTCCGGGGCATCTGGTTGGTCATCCCGGTCAACTGTTGTCTGTTATCACCCATTGTGTATCTCTGTTATCAGTACTGTTGTTGATTCTTTCCCTCTCCCTTGCTGTCCCAGTAAACTGTCCTTACCCCAACCCACAACGCTTTGCCTTTGTTTTTCCGTTCTCCTCCCCACCCTGCTGGGGACTGGGTGAGTGAGTAGCGGTGTGGTGCTCGGCTGGGGCTAAATCATGTCAGTCAGTGACACAATATTAGCACTCGGATAAAAAAATTTCAAACTGATAGCTTTTTCAAATGAATTACAAAGGTTGTAGGAAACCAATGAGACCTGGTAGATTTTTTTATTTTTAAACAAAAGGGATTTTAATTGAAACAGGAAACATTCCAAACCTGCTCATGTCATAACCTTACTATAAACATATTATAACAGCAAAGTGACAGCTGTTTTATCAGCATTTATACTTAATACTCTTTTTAATGTTTCTGTTAAAAGACAGCTATTTTAACAAAATTACCACAGAATGAACATATGGTACCATTCTGCATTCTAACCAAAGTTGTTAGCCAAATTTGGGGCCATGTAGATGGAAACATTCTAAAAATGGAAGTTTCCTCAAAGGAGGAATCAAAAAGCAAAAAAAAAATATTTTCTTGCACTCATAGCTCCATTTCCTATTAGGAGAAAAACTCAGTCTCTGTCTGGACTAAATCTCTTCTTTGCCTTTTTTCTAGTATGTTCCCAACAGTTGTTCATGTTATATACCTGGTGCCCTCTCTTCTCTTCAATTTTGATCTAATGTACAGTTTGCAGTTCCACAGGATTTCTCCAACAGAAGTGGTGAAATAATTTTCCCCACACATGCCTTGCCTGTACTTCAGGTCTGCTTCTTTTCAAACCAGAGCCTTCAGTGGTTTCAGATACTTGGTGCCTGAAGGAGGTTAATAAATGTTTATTAGGTTTAAATGGAGCTTTAGCACTGTGGGCAGGGTTTCACTGAAAAAAAAACACTTCAATGAACCCCAGATTTCTCATTTTTGACAGCCTTTTCATGAGCTGGCCAGAAAGTAGCCAGGCTTCCTCCTCTGTAGCTCGGTGGTGGGCTTTCTAGGATGTCACAGCTCAAAGCAAGCCCCATAGTTCACTGGAGACTCTTCCGTTTCCAGAAGCTCAATATAATGGCTGGCTCACCTGATTCAGACCCCTGACACTACACACTTAGCAAAGCTGCTCAAGAACTGCAAGCCCCAGAGATGCCACGATTGCTTCATAAAAGTATTTTACAGAATTTTGTCAGCGGCTCCCCTTCTACTTCCCTGTTCACTTTGCTGTGACTATCAGAAAGGCTTCCTCCAGTCTAATAGAATATACTTCAAATAAAAGCAGGTTGGCCCAAATATTGCCACTGCAGATGCTGGTGTAAATCCAAATTTGATTATGTCAGTAGATACCTTTTATGTGTACTCCTGTGCTAGTGAAGATTAGGTGTGAACTCTCTCTAAAAAAGACAATTCATTTGTGCCTTTGAACATTTTCATTTCTAAATCCTTGCCATATTGCCTAATTCTAATTCTTCTGTGGACATGCATGTTGCACTTCTGCCACCCAGCTTTGATTGCAATTTTTCTTATCATTTGCCAAGTACAGCTCTGATTTCCGCATACAACCTTGCTTGATCAGGACATTCAAGCCTGTTATTATTTCCATTTCAAAGCTCCTTCAGCAAAGTAGCAGCAGCAGCAGCAATTCATCTCTTCACAGGATGCCATCTCTGTCTGCACTGACTGTTTCATCAATGTCCAGGACAGAACATCTATAACCCCGATCAGTGTTTTTCTTTCCTCCTTCCTTCACTTTCTCCTGATCTTGAATTTTTACTTCCCATCTGAATTCATATAAAAGATAGTGTTTTATTCTAAATGTCTTTGGATAGCTACAGAAACTTGCTTGTTTTAATTCAACTTTCAATCATATAGGGATGTTGCATATTATGATTGTTTATCTGCTAAATGACCAAACAAATGTTACTGGTTTTAGAATAATTTTTCCCTGCAAAAAGTATGAACACTGACACCTCAAGCTGATAATACCACTAACCAGGTACAAGCAAATCTTTCAAGTTCACTAAATATAATATCTTTTTTTTTCTTTTAGTAGCTTGATCATTTTTGTTGTAGTGTACTTTATTACAATATTATCTATTGTGTTGATGCTGTGATGTTGTGTTGATACTATGTTGTTATTGTGCACATTAATCATTGGAGGTTTCATTTATATATATATATATTTTAAATTGATTAATTTAGAAAGGTTTTGTGTAAACATGCATAGTATACACATACACTAGAATATGATTTTAAATGTTATCATCACCATCAATTTGTACTTATTTGGGGAAAAAAGTACATTCACTGGTTCTGGCTTTGCAAAAGTGATGTACCATTTGAGATATTTTTAAAGGCGCTCCATTGACCATTAATATCTAAAAGTGAAAGTACAATGACTGTGAACATATTGTATGATATAATGAACACAGTAGTAAGGATTAGATCAAAAACCTCTCTTTTATATTCTAAACCACTAGTACAGGAAGATTATTTATCAGGTTCTTGAGTTTAATGATGTAAATGCATTAATGACAATACCATAACAGTGTCAAGGGTTAATTATAAGCTTATTTTTTTTCCCGAAAGAGAAATGTTTGCTAGTTCTTTCTTTATTGTAGGGTGGGGCTTTTGGGGGAACTAAAGGAGATAGATATTGCATTTCCTAAATTTGTAAGCATTTTCAAGGTGCTCTGCTGAAAAGAATGAGAAAATGAGGTTTAATGAGACAAAATGGGAGTGTCTTGGTCTCCTGAGGATAAAGAAAACTCAAAACATGTTCACACAGATTTGTTCAGGGCAGTTATTTGATGCTAAAGGTCCTACTTGCAAGCCACTTTCCTCATCAGACTGTCAGGCCTGCATTTGTAGATGTCACCTTGTGAGAATACCACAGTGTAGAATTCTTATGGGATAATTAATCAACACATTTCAATGTAATTAGTCATTGCAATATGACATATTAATGTATATTTATAATTGAAGTACTTGAACTACTGTCAGGTCAATGCATGTCATCTGCTATTCTTCAAACCATTCATAAGTTTCAAAAATGACCATAGAAAAATGTTACTGCATAGCAGAAAAATTATGAGAATCAAGAAAAACTTTGTAAAGATCAAATCTGAAAAGTATAATATTATGTGCTTTTTCAGGCTTTAAAACTACTCAGCATCAGTTATAAGTATTCATTGTCACTAATTTAATTGAAGTTTCAAAGAAAACATAAACAGAAGTTTGCCCCAGTCATTGCTGAGAAGGATAAAACAGTTAAGTGAAGAATCAATGTGTGTAGTATTTTAACATGATCAATGTAGGAGTCACTAAGAAAATGTCAGCATTTGCCAACAATCTTCACAGTTACCAAAGATATTCTGTTATTTGTCATTCTTAATAATAATTTTTTTTTAAAGATGTCTTATAACTGTTAGTAAATATTGACATCTTTATTGATGACTATGGACAAAATCTTGCCCCTCTGAAAGTCAATAGAAATTACTTCTGTTAAGTTCAGTGAGGCCAGATTTTCACTCCATGTATGTGACATTTTACATAATAGACAAAATAAATTACTTCAGACTATAAAGTCCAAAACCTGAATAATATTTTTTTGTGTGATGAATGAAACATATAACAGATGAAATAGAAAAATGTTGACTAAAAAAAATCATCAGTTTTCATGTAGGACAACTACAAGGGAAGATTAGTAAGTTGCTGGTAGTGATAATTCACCCTTAAACAACCTCCTGGCAAATAAGAACCCAGAAACTCTCTGTAAACAAAAGAAATCTTATTAGAATCTTGGGAATCTTTAAAGGAAAGATATAGACTTCATTTTGCAGAATTGTATCTCTTGATCAACATACTATTTCTATCTATGTTCTTGTTCTGTAGATAAAATAATATTTCACTCTATTTTTAACAGTATTAGCATAAATGATACAGTCTGAATGAAGTTAAGTCATGCAACTGATCATAAAACCTTCTTTTTATTAGGATGCTTTTTTTCTTCTATTTACTATTTTCTATTTTCCTCTCTTGATTCTTTCCTTATATTCAGACTTGTGTTGCTGGGACATACTTTCACTCAATTTTTATGAAAAGAAATATTGCTACTGTAATCTGTCCCTCAGAAAAAAAAAAAAAATCAACATTATTTCCGTACAATTCTCACTTGAACTTGGGGACTTGTATTACACGTTTGGCAGCAGAGCTGTAACAGATGCCATCTGTAAGGTCTTGAACCTCAAATTTTGAAATTTATGCCTTTCCAAAACAATAAAACATTTGGTTTGTCACTACAGTTTCATATACAGACTCTTTTTAGCCAGTTTTTCAAGCAATAAACTAGATATTCTTTTTTATTCTGACATCCATCATCTTCATGTAAATCCTCTGCAGTCTGTTCTTAAATAGTTCTGTGCTGTAAATTTGAATATACTTCAAGTTTGTATTGATCTTTTTATACATTTATTCCCAGGAACAATATTGAAACTCATGCCGGAACTTCATGTTACAGCACATAATAAAGATTTGAAAGTCCTCAGATCTCCTATCAGTTCTTTGGTTTTAAGTGTATATTTTACTAACCTGCATTCTAGTGTGTTTCCTGCTTTATGTGAACTTTGGAGATAGGCCACAGCACTAATTGAAACTGTAGTTTTACCATCTGGGCCTGATTTGTTTAGAAGTATAGGCAAAATCAAACTGTTAAGAGTATGAGAAACAAGCTGAAAGGTTAATCTGTGCCAAGCAGCAGAGGTTGGTCAAAGAGCTCACCAGCTGGGGCTGCCACTTCCCTACCTACTTCATCCCTCTGTACCTTCAAGACCTTGTCTCAAATTCATTGAGAAGCAGGAATTTACACAAGGCTAAAATGCTCCTTTCATGACTCCTTCCCCTCACTTCCAGTTAGTTGTATTCAGAAGAGGTATCAAGTGTGTGGTCAGCTCTTATTCAGAAGTCCTCTACTCTTGCCAAATTATTTTTATAGGTTCTCAAGGTGCTTATTACCCAACTCTTAATGTACCTATCTACATCTCAGGTTATGGTTCTATAACTTGGCAGAAACTTCAGTTTTTATCCTGTGAAGGCTGTACGTCAAGGCACAAAGTAATCATTCATAAGTCCCAAGTAATGGTACGATTTCTCTAACTGTTTCACTGGAACAGCTCAGCAAGCAGATGGCAGATCCTTACTGATTCAGTAATGAAACACTCATTGACTCATTATGCCATCCAGAGGGATCTTGACAGGCTTGAGACGTGGGCTCGTGTGAACCACGTGAGGTTCAACAAGGCCAAGTGCAAGGTCCTGCGTGTGGGTCAGTGCAATCCCAAGCATGACTAGAGGCTGGGCAAGGAATGGATTGAAAGCAGCCATGAGGAGAAGGACTTGGGGGTATTGATTGATGAGAAGTTCAACATGAGCCGGCAGTGTGTGCTTGCAGCCCAGAAAGCCAACCATGTCCTGGGCTGCATCAAAAGAAGTGTGACCAGCAGGTCAAGGGAGGTGGTTCTGCCCCTCTGGTCTGCTCTTGTGAGACCCCAGCTGGAGTACTGCATCCAGCTCTGGGGGCCCCAGGACAAGAGAGACATGGAGCTGTTGGAGCAAGTCCAGAGGAGGGCCACGAAGTTGATCAGAGGACTGGAGCACCTCTCCTGTGAGGACAGGCTGAGAGAGTTGGGGTTGTTCAGCCTGGAGAAAAGAAGGCTCCAGGGAGAGCTAATTGCGGCCTTTCAGTATCTGAAGGGGGCCTATAGGAAAGATGGTGAGGGATTGTTTATCAGGGAGTGTAGCGATAGGACAGGGAGTAATGGGTTTAAGCTGAAGGAGGGTTGATTTAGATTAGGTATAAGGGGAAAAAATTGTACTGTGAGGGTGGTGAGGCACTGGAACAGGCTGCCGAGAGAAGCTGTGGCTGCCCCATCCCTGGAAGTGTTTAAGACCAGGTTGGATGGGGCTTTGGGCAACATGGTCTAGTGGAGGGTGTCCCTGCCCGAAGCAGGGACTTGGAACTAGATGGTCCCTTCCAACCCAAACCATTCTATGATTCTATGATTCTATGACCTCAGTGGTGCAAGTAATGCACTAAATTAATTATTTAAATCTATACATGCCATGTAAGATTCTGCATCTCATTTAAAAAAAAAAAAAAAGCTTTCTGTTTTTTATACATATTTTAGGACCCATAAATGTTCAATACTGACTGTAGAACTGAAGTGCATTGTGATAGCCAAAAGGTTGCCATACAATACATTTAGAAGTACTACACAGCTCATGAAACCTTTCTATATCTGTAATTTTTAGAAGAGGTCATAAATGTTTTCCATGCAGAAGAATACTTACATACTGTCTATCACCCTGTGTACCAGGTCATTCTTAAATACTTCTAAGTCTGCTTCTGAGTGAAGCATAGATATATTTCTCTAAACAGACAAATGGCATGCTTTCTCTCACAGTTTCTGGAGCTACTGTGTTACCATAGTGGTTTTATTTTCACTTTTTAAAAAAAATTCCTTTAAATGAAAAGTATCTACATGATATCTCATAAGACAAGATTAATATCAGAATTCACTCTCAGGGGAATAGCTCCAGCAGAGAAATCATAATAGCCAAATTCTTGGTAGAAAGTGTAATTTCTTAAGCATTACTAAGAAAACCAGTACTACTCTAAGTTTATTTGGTGTTGGCCTGTTATTCATCATGTATTTCTGCTGTTTCAGCATGTAGTCTCAAACATATTGTAAGCAGAGTTTGAATGAATTGGATATATTTGCTTGAAGAAAAGTTTTGCCAGCTTGTTTTCATACTGCAGCTGGGTCAAAATGTTTTGGCTTTCAAATAAGGGCTGAAGTATCCACAGATTCTCCAAACCACATCCAACACAAAGCAACAGCTGCTGAGTTTATCTACTAAACCATGGAGCAAGTGGCAATTAAACCACAAAATTCCAGCCATTCAGCTGGAAAGTTAATGCATCAAAACTATATTAGTATCCAAGCAAAAGAGAATTATACTGGAAAGGACATTGATAACTTTGGCATGTTGAGTTTATATGAAAGAAAAATCACAAGAGGCTTCATATTTCAACAAGGGCGATTTTACAAATAGGAAACACTGGTTGTTCATGGCTCTGCATATTTTCAACTACATTATCCCTTTTATTATTCTCAATCTCTGGTATTTTAAAAAGAACTCAGCATTAATATTCTCAGCCAGAATTTCCCTGGAATTCATCTCCCATTTTATTTACCATCAGAATAAGCAGTCTGTTTTCAGAAGATTTCAGCAGATTTGATATCTAACAATTTTGAAAAATCAGACTAAAAATCTAGCCTATAATAGCATTGAATGATTTAAAAATATTTTACCAGAAGATGACTCCAAGCAATTGGAAATCTGTCCCAACCATTTCAGAAGTCACTTATAAATACCTGGTGCTGACTTCTAGCATTACATTTCTATAATTAGAGTAATAGTACAGTAGAGGCTGACAGCGAAAAGCCTAGGTGAGCAACATGTTTAGCTAACTGTTTTCTTTAGTAGTTGGAGAAAAAAGATATCACATAAAGATCCTGTAAGTTTAGCATATAGCTACTGAAGAAGAGATTCAAATCACTTTGTCCACCTATAAAGATACTCCAGCTATAGGTGATGAAGGAAGACCCACAATAGAATAAGTGTCCAACATAGGCATATGGTATAACCCACTCCTGAAAACATTTCTTTCTCTGTCTTGCTTCTCGAAGGATCCTAGGGTCTGACTTCATATTAAACATTTAATTTTTGGATGGATAATGTCAGAGAAAATAAACTGTATATACTGGTGGGCAGGTTGCCCCTTTCCATGCTTTGTTTTCCACATCTGTTCACAAAAGTGTCCTCTGAATTAAATTTTTAAAATTACCTAAGATTCTTACAAGACAGTAGTTAATTAAATACAGATGATGATGATTACACAACTATTAAACAGTATTAATATTATTACACTAAATTTACATTAGTGTAATGCTTTGCATCCCATGTTACACAAACAGCTTTGAGTTGCCTAGAGAGAATCACTGGATTGGGGACAGAGCTAAAAGAGCAACACCCAACAGCATTCTGCAGACATGTTTGTGCTCTGTAAAGTGAGATGGCTACTGACCTTTCTATACCACTGGTTTTTCCTCCTATGCTCTTTTGTAAGAACTAGTTGCATAGATATGAGCGCCAATGAAAAATGGTGTCATTTCTGCTATTCTCTTTTCCTAATTGTCATTTGACAAATTCAGAGTCCTGCCATTAATTTTTTTTCCTAATGCTCATACACAATGAGAACATTATGGAGATCGGGGTAGTTGAGTGGAATAGGTTCTAGTGGTGGTTAACACAGAATAATGTGGAAGTATAAGGGAAACTCTCTACTTTTATATTCAATTTCTGAATTTCTGTACTGACCTAAAATGTCTTATTTTACTTGTATCTGCTTCTCCTTAAGATTCACTGTGCTTTGAAAATGGCATTACTCTCACATCATTCCAACACCTCCACAGTCATAACTTAAAACATTAAAAATTAAATGGAAGAGGGAAATTGGAAGAAAATGAGAGGAATGCATTGTATACATTCCCATTTCTTAGGAAAAAACTTAGCTAAGCCTTTTCAAAAAAAGTCACATCCTTTTCTTAAAATGGAGAACTTTTCTATGCAAAGGAGTCATTCTGCCAGAGGGATATATGCAATATTATACAACCTTTAGCTTCACTTGCTATGGTCAGCTGAAACTAAAAATTGCAAAAAGATAAAGTGCTCCATTAAATCCCTGTTTTATTGTATAAGTGCCCTTATGAAATTGTATGACTATACAATAGCATTATATCAGGCTAGAATTAAGTCTTACAACAGACGTTAAACCACAGCATTACAGTGACCAGATGTAAGGCTTATTTAAACCGGATTTTAGAGTGAAATATTTATGAACTGATTTAAATACTAATGAACAGGCACTCCTACAGCTGTCACAGTAGCAGAATGATAAATGTGTTACATAGGAATCTCTATGTCATATAGCTGGCCATTTTTCAATAGTCACGGACACATGTTTCTTAATAATACAGGCAGAGGATGGGCAATGAACTAGGCAAGCAGAAAGACAGTTAAACAATTGGAAAAGTTTCCTTCCCTTTTCCTCAGTCACCTTATTGGCTCCCTGAGTATTTTTCCACTGCTCCCTGATTCCTCTCCCCTTTTTTGCCTCTCTCAGAAATTCAGGGTTCCATCTGTGGAGGTGTCATTACTGTCAATAGGACTTATTCATAGTTTTGGTCAAGGCTGCAGTTTCCTTATCCACACTGCATGAATGTTAGTTCACTCAAAATCTCCATTGGGACTTCTTCCCTCCAAGAGGAAACAGTGGCACAGTGGACAGGAGAGCTGTCTACTAATTGCTAACGTCAATTTTTGTTACTTCCAAGAGGGACAGTCCTCCAAAATGCCAGAAAACCTTGCACCTCTTCAGCACCCTCATAAGCCTTCACAGTGTGCCCCACGTTTCTTTATACATATCTAGGATGTCACCCTAAAAAGCATTTCTCTGGCACACCTCAATACTGCCCGTTATTGCTGGCACTTAGTTCAAAGAAACTTCAAGACATAGTAATTACGCCTCAGGGTGAAAGGCAAGTCACCAGGGACACAGAACCGTCTCAAGTCTACTTTTTATAAAGTTTGCAGGCAGCCAGTTTACGCTAGAGAGTGTTAGGAAATGCGAGAGCCCGCCCCAGTTTTCTCTCAGATGCAGTGCACAAAGACAATATTGACATAGCAATAGACCAGCAAGAACAACAGAAACTCTAGTACAACTGATCCAGAAGCTCTACTGTAAATCTCATCTTTGATTATGTTCCACAATGGCAGCAGTAGGTCAATAAGGCCAAGTCTCCTCTTCGTCCTTTACTGGTTTTACTCTTAATCTTACTATGCTAAGTAAATATGAAAGTGATTTTTTTCCAGTTGCAAAAGAAAGCAGATACATAAAATGTAACGTAAAGGAGAACCTCTATGTGTAAAATGATTTAGGGAAAAATTTCAATTAAGCTTATCATTTTTTCCTGCTGTTACCTTTTGAATATTTCCTAGCTTCTAACGAAAGATCACAAATCTTGAATTATAAAATTCATGGGTTTTCTTTCAAAATAATTGAGTGTAATTAAGGAATCAGCTAAATATTACAGCTGCTATTAAATGCTTCTTCAATTTTACGATGCATCCTAGTAACAGAAACTAGTGAATTGGTAAAAGTTGCAATGTAAGCAAAAAGTTTACAAAACATATGCATGATCTGTCAAAAGTGCTAGCAGACTAATTTAAAAATTTTAACTCACACCTGGTGTCAATGACAATATACTTATGATGCTGAATAATTTATTTGTCATGTCCAGATCATTTCCATCATAAAAATAGCTACTTTATTAAATAATGAATATATGTAGTTAAGAACATCATCATGAGGATAATTCTTAGTGATAGATATACTGGATAAAGACTGTTAAGGAACCCAAGTGCCTTCCTAAGAGGAAGGTAATATCCTTGCTTAAAGAAGGGTATAAAAGTGTTTTAATTACTGGATTTGAAATATTGAGCAAGGTATTTTTATATTGATCGTCGCAGAGATTTTGAAATAGATTTTCATAGTGCACAGCACTGCACACAGACTGTGTGCAGGATGAGAGCAGTGTGACCTTTGAGCAGTCGTGGTGCAAAAGTCAAAATCTCCAACAGGATGGTTTGAATTCAGCAGTCTCTCACTTATTAACCTTCTGAAATTAATTAGTTTTATTGTTTAATAGAAGAGAGTGGCCTATGATCAATAAAGAGCTGGTTTCATCTTAATTATTGTTCCTTACTCATTACTATAGAGTTTTCCAGGTTCCTATTAACTCTGCTAACAATCTTGGAATAAGTTTGACATCCCTTAAAATTCTGCTAATCTCATAGGTTACATCAGTATCCTGAGAACATACTTTGTTTAGACATTGTGGAAATGTTGCATTCTGCTGTCTCTCCAGTATATGGTATGAAAGCACTTTCTTTATGCTAATGTTTTGCCTTTAGCAGTTTTTTATCAGTTGGTAAGCAAACACATCTTTGTGCAAAATGCAAATGTCCATATGCAAGCATTTTAATGCCACTGTGCAACAATTTGCACGGTTGCAAAATGGGTGTGGAATAATGTTGTTTAATATTATTTTGGTTACTCTATTTACAGGTGTGTACGTGTCTGCAATGGCCTAAGCAGTGGAAATACAGCATCTGTTTTAGAAACTCAGACATAGAAATAGCTACTTTGATAAATCTTGAATTTACAAACCAGCTTTATTCAATCTTTTTGATACCTGAATATTTAGTGAGTTCTTACTAATTTCAGATTAGCTTCTTTGATCTCATGAAATATTCTTGTAACCAATTTCAAATCAAAACTGCATACAGACTTCTCTGAGCAAGTTGGTCACCATCCCCTCCGCTAACTGCTGGAGTAAAAATAAATGTAGTTCTGGGAAAGACACTTCTGAGTTTCTTTTGTTTTCAGGAAGAATGGTGATGATTCCTTAATCACTGTTGGAGAGGGAGGGGACAGACTACAGTGTACCTCTGTGAAATGGGTCTAGCTGGACAACAAAGATTAAAGGATACATCAGGAACTGAATGTCTCATCTAAAGCAATATGTTAAGGAGGAACCAGACTTTAGGAATGGAAGGATGAAGAGAAGGACCGAAGGTAGGGAAATATGAAGAAAAATGGAAGTAACTACTGAAGAACTAATTAACAGGACACTGAAGAAGCACAGAAAAAAGAAATGAGACATCCAGCTCCTGAAAGATCAAAGCATGCTTCAGTGGAAGGCACTCAGGCTGAAGTGTTCTATTGTATTTATATTGCTTTATCTGCAAAGTATCCCACAGCTAGTGCATGCTGAACAATGCGTGTTTTGGCACTGACCCCCATCACAAATATCCATTCAGCACCCTGAAGGAAAAGAATTCATTTTGTATATAGGACATTCACATGCCTGTTTCTGTACCAGTCTTTGAGAAGAGCTGCCCTCCGTCACCCACTTTGTCCCAAAATGGGTGTCAAGCTCTTACATGTGGTTGTGGTACAGCAAGAGAGACTTCAAGGAGCTTTCAACAGAGGCAAGGGAAAATCTGTCACCACTGAAACAAGGTCTTGATGCTCATGGCAGAACTATCAGCCTGTCTTACATTTTTTGCTGTACTCAGCCTCATGCCAGTCAGTCAACAGCAGACTGAGATTAAAGCTGAATTGCAGGTACAATCCTTTCTAAGATCAGGCACACCCTGTCATCGTGGATTCATATCACCATCCAGTGGTGGAATTGCATCGTCAGTGCATCGTCAGAGGGTGGCCAGCAGTTGGCATGTTCATTTCATGGCAGAAATGGCTATTTTTAGTTATGTGAGACCTATGTGGAAGTTGGACATTTCAGACAACCAGAGAAATGTGGCAAGTTTTCCATTAGCAAATCTGTGTTAGCCACTGCCTGTAAGAAGACATGAAGGGCTACGCGTTAGTTGGCTCACTTCCATCTGGTTGTCACCTAAGATGTCCAAACACCTTCCACTGCTTTCCACAGAAATATTATGCCAAGCTGTTCTGAAATCATTAAAGTTCACACACAGTGTCCACTAGAGAGGTCCATAATTGTTACAGGTTTAAGGGTCATGTAAGTTATCTGCAGTTATGAACGGACAATTTACATAGAGCTGCATCAACTCTGTGGCTTTTTGAAAGAATGAGATATGTTCTGAAAATTTATTCAATTCCTTGTGAGCCTTGCTGTCACCTAATTCTGATTCAGTGATAGATGGCTGTCAAGGCAATTCAGTGAAAATGGATCTTGTAAAGGAACTGTCATATGTAAGGCCATCTGCAGCTACACTGTTAGTATCACCTCCCTTTCCAGATCCAAACCCACTTTCACCTATTCATGCTTATTAATGTGAATCTCAAAACCTCTTTACCGTCGTTTTTACATCTCTTTCCCTCCTGTTTCAAATACATTACTCTGGTGTTCTATCTTCCTTTTCTTTCTAAATATATTCGGCTTCTATATGTCACAGCTTAGCCATTGCAACGCATTTTGGCTATCTTAAAGGCCTAACATACACTTGATTTCTAAAGTGTTCGCATGCCCTATAATCAAGTCCTGCTG